>BLBF01000026.1:28579503-28592003 GCA_015471245.1 Laticauda colubrina
AAAGGAAAGGAAAGGAAAGGAAAGGAAAGGAAAGGAAAGGAAAAGGTCTCCAGAAGATAGAGCCCACAAATGTTATGGAAGGTTATTTTAAAACCATTTGGTCAGAGTTAGGTTTGCATGAGGCAATTCTTGAAGGAAATTGGACCAAATTATGTGGAGGTTTCATGCAGAAAAAAGCACAAGCAAACAATATAATTCTTGTAGGATTAGTGTCACGTGAGTTGATGAAGGGGATCAGAAATTGTGTTGCCTTTTTGTTACAGGCTTATTGCCCCAAGTCACCAACTCCTAATTAAACACCCCTTATCTTGTTCAGTAACTCAAGTCTTTTTCTAGGTTTTGTTTTGCATGCATCCCCTGACTTTCATCTCTGCATATTTTTTTGGGAATTAAAAAAACAAAAAAACACCACCACAAAGTTCAAACAAGGCTTTTTTGTAATTATGCCCTCTTGTCAAACATAAAATTGTAGGTCACTTAACAATAATGGTAAACGGAACAAAAATTCTTTGTGACCACTTTGGTGGTCACTAAGCTGCAACCAATCTGCCCAGAACTAAGGGTTACTGGGAAGAGATTCACTGGATTAGAAGGGGCTTAATGAAAACTTCAAACTGTAGCATTTAATCAAATGCACAGCCTGAAATTCCAAGGAAATACAGAGGAACTTAAGCAGTTAACATAGAGGAAAGTGCTGGGACTGGCATGATCATGCCAGGAACAAATGTGGGTTTCCCCCACATGGGATAGAACTAATGACCCCAAATTGCAGATGGTGGAACTGAAATAGAGCAATTACAGCTTGCTTACGGCTACTGTCTTTTTACTGCATGCTCTTACAAGTCAGATGCTCCCCATACACAATATCAAAACATATCAACATAATTATAGTTCTAGCTGTGTTAATAACAGAGCTTTTTATCATCTTGAAAGGTTCTACAGAAAGCATGAGATGAGACTCTGCTTTTGGAAATAAAACAATATTAGACTTATTTATCTGATCTTCAAAGAAGAAAACCTTTTACATATATATCAGGTTCTGACCAGTTCTGGAGAACCGGTAGCGAAAATTTACTTATTGCCAATAGATTCTTCAAATATATCCTATGAAACAAAGCTATCATTGAATAATAGAAAACATTAAGTGTAAACAATCTCTTGATTCTCTAGTGACTTCCAAACTGGCTCAGCTACATATCTCCTTAATTACAGTTTTTCATGCATCTCTTTAAAATGACCTGTGCAAATATATGAATATTTTTAAATGACCTGTGAAAATATATGAATTATGTTTGAACATTCAAACATGTTTGAAAGCATCTTTACTCTGAAAATGGACATTTTATTATGTGGGATTATGTAAATCTTTGAGACAAGTATTTCAGTAAGCATCAAGTAAATAGGGTAACCAATTTCAGCCCATATATTAGTCCTGTGCCTCTGAAGCACCCCAAGCAACATAAATTAATCCCTTTCTTCAAGAAGATTTACAAGTTGCTTTCTTTATTAAATAAGTAAGTATACTCAATATTGCACACATTCCTTTTTTTACTTAGGCTGATTTGTGAGAAAATATCCCCAAAGAGTTATGAAAGCTATAGCTGTAACAAGAAGTCATATTTTTCTTTTGACGCTATTATGAAAAACAAGGATTTGTCTGATCAGCAGTGACAGCTGGAAAAAAACACATGATGCTATAGAGTATGAAGAAATCTCTGATCAGATTATCAAATGAAGCACATTGCCAAATGATACTTTTTTAATTGTATATGTGCGTCCATGCACACATATCCAACAGACACAAACTGAATAACAACATTTTTATATAAATGAAACTAAAAACAGTTTTGGTGTAACTATTTTCTAAATTTAGCAATAGGATAATTGTTAATATCAAGCAAAAGTTCTTTTAACTGAAGTAACAGTATGCTGCCCAGAGAACAATTTTGAAAGTGTAATGGCAAATATACAAATTATTTATCTTTTTTTTAAAAAAGGTACTATAATTCTATGCAAGAAAGCCATCTTCAGAATGAACAAAAAAAGCAAGCAAGCAAACAATCCAAAAAGCTCTTACAACATTAAGTTTGTCTTTTAGAAGCCCACATCAAGAACATTTTAGTGCCCAAAGAATGAAAATATTTTTAAATATATATCTTCATATTTTTTAAAAAAAGGATATACCAGGCAATTTATATTAACAGTTACATAAATCACAAGACACAGGAAATTTCATTAAGTCACAGGGTAATGCAAATATAAATAACCTTCTGGTTTTGAAAATGTTGTACTGGAACTATTATCACTCTAAGGTGGAAACAGAATATTTAGCAATTTGTCTTCAAAGAGCCATTTTGCTCTGGTAGTTAAGACATCAGGCTACAAACCAGAGACTGAATTCTAGTCCCATTTTAGACTAAGAAGGCAGCTGGGTGACTTTGGGCCAGTCATTCTCTCAACTATAGGAAAAAGGCAAGGGCAAACCACTTCCAAAAACTTTGCTAAGAAAACTATAGACATTTCTCCAGGTAGCTGCCAGGACTAACAAATTCAAGGGTGCAAAAAGCTTTGCCAAGAAAACTATAGGCATTTGTCCAGGTAGCTACCAGGACTAACAAATTCAAAGGTGCAACACATTTTTTTTTATTGAGGGTTGGTATAGAAATGACAATAAAGTACTGCTTTATTGGGTACAGAACCCCTCAGAATGCATAGGCATATATCTAATAATAGGTCAAAATATGAAATGTTTGGGGTCTGTATCATATCTGTACATTGGGAAACAAAACAACCACTTCGTAAACCCAAAGGCCACTCTTTTGAAGACAGCAAAGTTCACATTTTGGACAGAGAGGACTCCTGGTTTGAAAGGGAGTTCAGAGCGGCCATCTATGTCAATATTGAACAGCCCTCTCTAAACAGAGGGGGAGGGATATGACTTCATTTTTCTCTAACCTAAAACACAGTCCTTTCAACAGTTCCAAGAAGGTTCCATACCCATTTGTACCACTCAAGTGATCCCGAAGACACTGATAAACCTCCAGGTGACCTTAATGACTAGATAAAAGAATGTAAATGGCCAGCTGTCTGCAAGGAGTATTTTTATTCTCCACCATCCAATCAGATCTGAAGAAGCTTCTTGGATGAGAAGTGAAATGTCTTCAAAGAAAAAACAAAGTCCAGTTGCCTCTTGAAAAAGCATCTTTGGGGACAGCAATAAACTGGAAAATCTACATAGATATGAAGGTTCTGTAGTTAATTTCTCTTACCATTGGTTTACGGAAGAGATGCAATTTTAAAAGTATGATTTAAAGGGTCACAGATTCCCCTATTATGTCATACATGAAAAAAGGACTTTTAGAAAAACAGAATTACAAATGCAGCTGATTTTAGACTGTAACAAAAGATGAATAGAAAAACACTTCATGTCATTTTGAAAATCTTTTTGTTTGTTTGTATCCTTTTTTCCACTCTATTTTTATGATGTTCTTAATATATGCATCAAAAGACACAAGAAAGGTCATCGGAACAAAAGGAAATGTACTATAAGTTTCCCAAGTTGTATTTTATATAAGTGTGCTCTAGTTAAGAGATTGCCACAGAAATTCAATTGTAAATTGTTTTGTAAAAGAAAGAGCAGTTATGAAAAAAAACAACCATAAATTCTATGTTGGGGATCATTAGGAATCAAACTGAAAATAAAAGTGCCATCATCATTTTTGAATATCTACAATATATACTGGAAATATTGCCTATCACTTTTAAATGCATTTGACAAGGGCTGCTATTCTGAGCAGTTGATTGAAATGCAGAAAAGGTTACATAAAAACAGCACTCAACCCAATGTATTAATTTTGCCACAAGAAGTGTTGTGAACAACTGAAACCTCAATGGGTTGACAATGGGACGTTTCTCCTTTTGCAAATGTCCTCCACTGACTTTGTGCATGGCGGCAGCCCCAACTCCAAGTTAGAGGGATACAATAGCTAGAGTCATCCAGAAGACACTTGTGATTTTCACAAGTGCTTTTCCTCATATAATTGGATGTGAGACCAGGTGTGATATGTAAGAATTACATATTAAGATTACACCTGTGAAATTGAGGAACCTAAGTAACACCATATTTATCCGATTCTGAACTATGCAATACTTACTGGAAAATTACTGGACTGTTATATAACTATCAAAATAGGTTTGTTATGTTCTATAGAAATGTCAACTTTTTGGCTAGAACATGGAAATGTAATATTTTTGGCAATAATTATATGTGAAAAGATTTTGGGTCATCCTGACCTAAGTGGAACTGGTTGATGATCTATTGTATTAAAAAAAACAACAGATGTTCAAAACAGGATAAGGAAACAGATGTTATGCTACAATAATTACAGGGGTGTTACATAGGGAGATATGTAGCTTGGGTAGATTGTGAACCCAAGAAAGGAGCAGAGACTGTATATTTGAACCTGTATATAAACCCCAGCCCTCCTGGGGGAAATGTCTTCTGCCAAGGGCAGAATTCCCTTTTGCAAAAGCTTCATCATAAAGTTCTTATATATTGTTCACATGTCTCCAGATTGAATACCTGAATTGTTGATATTTTTCACACCATGTTTCTGCAGTTGGGTTCTAGGGATGGGAGGGGATCACTCTTACTGTTGCATAGCATAACAGTGTAACTCCCTGCCTGAGTTATTGGCCTCTGTGCAGATTTTAATTTAATTTTGTTTTTGAGGTGCTTTTGAGCCAGTGTCTATGCCTGGACAAATCCTTATAGTTTTCTTGGTAAGGTTTTTCAAAAGTAGTCTGCTGTTGCCTCCTTCCTAGGGCTGACAGAAAGCAACTGGCCTCAGATCACCAGTTGGCTTTGTGACTGGGATAGGAGTAGAACTCATGGTTGTCTGCTTTCTAGCCTAATGCCATCTCTCTTTTGGCACATTCATGGGGTTTTGGGAATGTTGGGAGACTTGGTGATGAGTCAAAGTGTTTGAAGTTCATGGATACCATATCTACAATGGCTCTGACCAGAGGTGATATTCAACTGATTCTGACCAGTTCTGGATAACCAGTAGCAGAATTTTGAGTAGTTCGGAGAACCAGCAAATAGCACTTCTGACTGGTCCCATCCCCATCTATTCTCTGCTTACCAATCCCAGTTGATTGGCTGGGTCTTCTTTTGTTGCCCTGCACAGGAGAAGGGAGCTGGAAAGTGGTTTAGTGGGGTGGGGAGGGAACAGGGATTTTACAGTATCCTTCCCCTGCCATGCCCACCAAGCCACACCCACAGAACCGGTAGTAAATGTTTTTGAATCCCATTATTGGCCCTGACCACTGGGACAGATCACACACAAAGAAGTGACATACATGATCTAGATTGTTTGGGGAAGGACAGTGACAATTTGATGAGGATACGGGAAAGATTAATAGAGTTCCTTCTCCTGGTCATAACATGCTTTGATTACTTTGGAGTTCTTCATAACCTCTTCCCACTGCAAGGAAAATTGTCCTATTTGATTGATCTGTCATTGCTACCTGATGCATATTTCTAAGTTTTAAAGGGTATTTGGTGTTGTCTTGGATCAAAACCTTAGTCATTGCTTGAAATCAGAGCATAAGGCTTTGAATTGCATTGTACCTATACCTACTTCCTTGCTTCTGGATTCTAGGAGCCCCTTGGTTTTTTCAAGAAGACAAATTCTTCTAGACTGCTAGAAGAAAATGATGAACAGAGCCGACCAAGGATGGAATATACAGATAATACAGAATATTATATTATCTGAATATACAGAATATACAGATAACAAGGAAGGGACCTTGGAGGTCTTCTAATCTAAATCTCTGCTCAAGCAGGGAACCCTATACCATTTCAAAAAATTGTTGTCCAGCCTCTTCTTAAAAACCTCCAGTGTTGGACCACCCACAATTTCTGGAGACAAGTCATTCCATTGATTATTTTTCTGTCAGAAAACTTCTCCTTAGCCCTAGTTTGGTTAAATATTTAACATATTTAATGTGCACTTTGTTTGTAAGAGCAGGCTCGTGTTAAGGAGCATCTGATTTGCAGACTTCCAAGGTAATGCTTTAGTTGAAGAAGCAAAATGTTATTGTGACAGTTTAATACACTACTAAATATACAAACAGTGCCTGAAATTTTTCCAGATGTCTAACAGCCAGAAAACCCACTGAAGTTCTTGTTCAAAAGTTCTAAAAACCGGGTTTGCTCTCTAAAGGCATGCTGCATGAATGTGACAATTTTGTCTGTTTCAAGTACTTTTTATATGGTGAAAGGTTTACTCTTTATGGTTCTAGAGTTATCCAGTTACTTCTTGCTTTTATCTGAACAAGACTGCCAGTATTATTATTTACTGGGTATTATTAACTGGCTACAAGGATCAGTCTAATATTTTATGGAAAGCTGTTATCCATTTTCTCAAAACATATCTTTCCATGCAAAAGAGACTTCTTGTTTTCTATCTAATACCTGAATTCGAACAAGTTTCTTTGGACTTTAAATAATATAATCAGGATGTAATGTCTCTAAGTTTTCACATTTGAAAATCTGCACGATCCTCATTCAGGCATGGCTCAGGCGCCAGCAGTAGCTAGGAGTACTTCTCAACTCCTACAATTAACCGATACATTTCCTTGAAGATTCAGACTTCGCAATTATGGCTACTGAAACGGGGATAACATTATTCAGTGCCAATGTGCTTAAGGCACTGTGCTCAACAAAAACATGCATTACGTGCAGGAAACTTTCAATTTGCAGACATAAAATGGCAAGATAAATGTCAAGGTAGAGGTTCCAACCATACATTACTGGACTAACATGGGGCTCTGTTAACAACCACCTGCTTTGCCTTCCTGTATTGATTTCTTTTTAAGAAACAAAACAAGCCTCATATTTACCCATAAGGCAAGCATGAAGAATCTTTATGCTGCTGACAGCAGCATTCTCATGGAAATAATTTATAGGAAGCTGTAGGTCAGTGATGGGTATAAGATTAAGCAAGCACTGGATGTATTCAGAGCCAAAGAAATGTGTTGATTTAATGTCTATCTTTATGATATCCCCCTTCCTTCTTCCCTCCCTCCTTCCACCCATACTTTTTTTTCCAGCTCACAGGGCCAGGTTTTTTTTTTAACTGCTGTGGAATGGATTGTTGGAAGAAAATTCTTGACAGCAGGCTGTTGGTAACAGAGAAGCCAGCCAAGGAGGACCACATACTGCCCTATGTCTATAGTTGCCCCTTTCCCTCAAAGACATCTTCAAGATGATGAACGCCATTAAAAGACTAAAGCATAAAAACAAGTAATAGCTTAAACCTGAAGTTGTAGGTGGTCCAATTATAGGAAGGTGGTTATAACTCTGCCAGGTGCATGTATTTCTATTTGTCAAAGAAAACCTGATCAGAAATAGATGCAATACAATTCCTTTTTGTTGTTGTTGTTGGAAGGATTTTTTTTTAGAAGGAATGGTTATTTGAAACAAAATGCAAGAATTTCTATTCTAACCTGGTGTAATAAAACATTTGGTTATGCTGCTAATTTTTAATATCTTGGGGGGGGGGGGGGGAAGCACAGCAAATAGTAGAATTTCTGTTCTCTAAAAGGTTCTCAGCTTAATTTTTTTAAAAAGAAAATTGGATCAGGGAAAAAATTCAAATGGAATTCAGAAGACCAGATGCTCAGTTGTATGAAGAAAAGTTTGGTCCAGATTGTTACTGTCTTATGACCTATATTTTAAAACCTTAAATCAAAGGCAGAGTTAGTGTGATAGGTGGTTGTATTCTGTTGTTTTTAAATTGCCTTGAGTTGGTTGAAACAGAACAGTAAAGAAACACTGGCATAAATCAATAACAAAATGGAATTTCAGCATTTTGTTCCAGGATATAGCAAGAAATAAGGACTTCATGTGAATACAGGGCAGGGCTTCAATGGAAGAGTTGTATTTAAATCTCCCCCATTTCCAGGGGGGAATCCCCGTTTCCAGGCATCCACATTCTTCCTAGGCAGATCTACTCCACAGATACCAATATTTTTTAAATAATTATACTGGCATATGACCTTTATAAAGATTTCCTTGATTTAACTTGATTTCAAATATTACTTTTAAGTATTAAAGTATTTTCCTTTCTTTCAATGAAGTTTATGTTGAAAGATATATTTCTACTTTATGAAAATTAATACTTTCTAATATACTACAGTATATCCATTGGAATAGTCTAAATCTATTTAAGAAAGGAAACATCTATAGTGAAAAGAAGAAAAATCAAAACCTACTTTGAGAATGATTTGATCTGATATGTTTTAAATATTAAGTTTTTAAGGCAATAGAACATTGCTAATAACTTTGAATATTATCTTGGTCATAATTTTAAACCCCCCTAACTATGCAAATCTCAACTCTTTTATTTGCTCTCCCATTGTATTAACTCAAACAGATGTATAGGTCAAATATTATATTATTAGGTAGAATCTCAAGGCTTGTCTTTTGTCCAATGCCAAAGTTGTCTAGTTAAAGATAGATTTTTTCTCTCTTTATTCTTCTGCAAGTTAATATAAAACCACAGGAGCATTTCAATCACATTGTATTTTCCTTCCCCCTCCCTGGTGAATAAACTCTAGGGTAACAGGAAAAAATAAGACAAAAAGTTTATTCTCTTATTGCAACCAGATACTCTAGAATAGGAAAGAAACAGTACTTTTTGAAAGATTATATCATACCTACTTGTGAGCTTCAGGTATAAGAGTGCTAACTTGTGAATAAGTTAGAGACAACATAACTCTCTGGAGCTCTGTTCATGTATGTGTGCCTTTGAATCAATGTTGACTCCTGGTGACTGCTGTACTAGCCCCTGCAGTCTTCTTGGCAAGGTTTTTAGAAATAAAACCTCATTCTTACTGCCTCTTCCCTCGGACTTATAGAGAGAACAACTGACACATCCAGTTGGCTTCGTGTATAAGATACGTTTACACAAATAAAGGCAAATATACGTCTCCCAGGATAATGTTGCAGGATCCAATCTGGGTCGGTCATGGAAACCAGGAGTTTAGTCCTCCAAGCTTTCAAACTCGTGCTGGAGCCCATCCTCAGGGAACTTATCTCTCACCACAACGTGTGAGAATATGTTTACAACTCATAATCTCTTAATGCCTTAACCACTCACATACATGCAACCTATTAAACTTAGTGTTAATTTGGGGTATTTGGGAGTTATTTGTGTTAACTTGCATAAAGAACCAGGAAAACAGAAAATGAATTAATTTCAGTACCAGCTTAAATATGCTGGGTAAATGTCCCCTTTGCATCATGTTATCTTTTTTTTTTTTTCTCTTGCTAACATCTGGAAAAAAAATGGAAATGGCCCTAAAGAAGATGTTCTGCATTAAAGATAAACATCTGCTTAGCCCTGAATGTGAAGAGGCAGTGAAGAAGAATGTCCTGGTTGCACAACCTTGAAAATAAGAGAATAATTGGGATACCATGAATACTCTCCATGGATTATTAATGCTTTCTGTTTGTTTCTTCCCCTTTTACCATATCATAGAAATCTCCTGCCTGATCTCCTGCTGAACGGCTTCAGTAATAGGGATAGGATGAAATATATTACAGATTTGTTTCCATGCAGCCACTATGCCATTTCTGAGAACTATTGCATTACAGTTGAGGGATTTTAGGGTTAGAAATTTAAACTGAAAAGTTTTAGTACCAAAGTTAAAATTCAATAAGCACTCAATCAACCAGGGAATAGCTCTTAATAAACCAGGGAACACTTCTTTTTTATTTTACATTTTATAGAGAACATTTTCTCCAAATATGTGTGAATATATGAGTTGCATTTATATTATAATGGGCAAATATTGCTTTCTAAAATAAATCTAACACATGCAACCTTGTAATTCTCTTTTGTGTAGAGTTATACACCTTTAGAGATCAGCTAAAATCATGTGTAGGAGTCACAGTCATAATAACTATGATATAGCCATAATCTATCAGTCCTACAGCCACAAGATTTCTCTTCTTGGTCATCAAATACCAAAACTTTAATGCTTAGTAATTTGATTAATGGAAGAGTTAGTTATAAACAATTCTGTGCTTGTGGCCCATGAGAACTATCAATCGCAATAAAGAGGGCTATTACTAATGTCTGTTTTTCAAAAACATTAGTGAAAAAAAACCACAAACAACATAAAAGGTTTGTCCAAAGACCAGAAAAGAATATAGCACAGAAACAGAATAGTTACAAAATGACATGATATACTTTTACAGTGTTATTCCATGTTCATGTTGGTGATTAATAACAACAAACTATAGTAATTGGGCAAGCTATTATCAACTAAATAACAACTAAAGCTGTCAGCAACTAAATAACTATAGATAATACTTTTTTTAAAAAAAAAGTATGTTATATGAGCACCTCTCTCATAGCATCTTACCAGTTGAGGAAAATAGTAGAACCAATTAATTACTCCTCCAGAATTAAACATCTGATTTCAAAAATGAAGATCCAGCAGCACACAAGTAGAATATTATACCTGGTAACACTTTAGAGACTGAATTTTGCTTCAGAAATAATTTCAGCAAAAAAATCTCTCATGCATCCAGTCCAAATGCAGTCAAGTATTTGGCCTTACAAAAAAGAGAAAAATATATGTAATTGTGCATGTATTCCATGAAATGTTCCTTTCGGAGAGAAAAAACAATAAAATGCAACAAATTATTGGGCTCTTTTAAAAAAAAAAAAAAGATGCAAATTCCCAAATAACAAACAATACTGTAATGAGGTGATCATTATTTTAAAAATAATTTTCTGTAGTTTTTGACTATTCTTGTCTGTCAGCAACACAATACTTCTGTAATAAATTAAGGCAATAGTATTTCTTTCATCTCCTATCTTAGTATAGCCATTAAAAAATAGCAACAGTGAAGAACACCAGAGAAATCATCACAACCAAGAATCCTGCTTACTCTATAATTCCTTAATAACATAGGATGTTAAACAATATATTCCATATTGCATAGAATGTAACTGCTCTGGAAAGTCCATTCTGTTTTATTCCAGAAATACACAATTAAATTTTCATTCCTTTTTTTTCAAAATCTAGTTTTCCATGAAAAGCAAGTTAACTACAGAACAATATCATCAGCCTTATTTTTTCTCTTTCGCAAAGAATGAAACTAATGTAAAAGTACATGTAGATATGTTGTAAAGTACTATTGGAAGAAATGACATGACAGTATTTTCACCAAACAAATTAGTATGAGGTATAAATGTCCATGATGGGGGCCTCTACCTTTTGTCTTCATGTAATCATGTTCATAGATTGATTCACTTTTGATAGGACCATCAAATTAGTGCTTTGCAGTTTGCAATGCAATCTTCCATTACAAGGGAAGAGGGCACAAACTTTCATTCTCGCAAAACCTCCATTAAAAGTATCTGGCCATAGGTGAAATCACAGGCTGAAAAAGGCACCATTATAAATTAATTGGTTCCGTGATGAAAGAAAAGCCAGCACCAATCAATTGAATCAAGCACAGAAACAATTTGACTTCATGACTTAGTCTTCATATGTGAACGGAGATGCATACAAATGTTCTGGAGAGTTTATCGTAGCCTACTTTATTTTGCTGGTAAGTTCGGTGCTGCTTGTCTTTTGCTATCCAGATAGGTGGATGGATGGATTTCAAAAGATTTATATCAATCTATCTGGTTTAAAAGAAAAGGCTTTTTTTAATCTATGAGTATGATTTGTGTTACCAAAATCAATGACTGTTACAGAAAAAGTGGAATCTTAGACATTTTCCTGTCTACTCATATCCCACTGAAAAGAACAGTGCACTATTATTACACAAGCCTATACTTATTTATCTAGTTAAACTTCTATGAACTGAATAAAGCTGGCTATTGAACAGACTTTTAATCCTTCAATATATGATTCAGTGATTGCTAGCTCAAAAATTTCAAGGCAGCAGGATGCTGTACCTCCATTCATTCTCCAAAGCAGATCATAGTAGTAGCTGAAGGTCTGTAGAGATTGTCAGTCATCCAAGTCAATGGTTGTCCCAAAGATGCTTTTTCAGAAGGCAACTGGACTTTTTTGTTTTTTCTTTGAAAACATTTCATTTCTCATCCAAGAAGTTTCTCCAGCTCTGGCAGGAGTGGAGAATGGAAGGACTTATATCCTTGCAGACAGCTGGTCATTTGCATCATTTTAGAGCAAGGTTCTTCAAACTTGGCAAGTTTAAGACTTGTGGACTTCAACTCCCAGAATTCCTGAGCTAACATGACTAGAGGAGGAATTATGGGGATTGAAGTCCACAAGCTGTAAAGTTTGAAGACCCCTGTTTTAGAGGGTCACTGAAGCTCTTGGAGGTTTGTCTGTGTCTTCAGGGTCACTTGAGTAATATTCCTAGTTCCTGTAGTCTGCCATTTTTCTTCTGGAAATCCATTTCTACTCCCACGCCATCCAAGGGTATTCATCCCAAATTGTATAGC
>BLBF01000026.1:28593149-28605161 GCA_015471245.1 Laticauda colubrina
ATTATTATTATTATTATTATTATTATTATTATTATTATTATTATTATTTTGGTATTTACAATTATTGCAGCATCCTGAGGTCATACGATTGCCATTTGTGACTTTGCCATTGTCAAAGTCAGTATGGAAAGCTGGGTTTGTTTAATGACTGAGCGATTCACTTAACAACTGCACTATTTGTTTAACAATGGTAGCAGAAAAAGGTAACATGGAGCATGTGTTCGTAAGTTGAGGGCTACTTAATGTTTTTCAAATGTTTTTGGAAATTCTGGAACATGGCAGTTTTAACTTTCTATTCCTTCATTATTTTTGACTGAATGCATGGTGGCATGGAGGTGGGGGGGGATGAAAGGAAGAGATTGAGATTTTTCTACATGAGCCCCCTCTTTTCAAATCTTCAGCTGGAGATTTGAACACCTACATTGGGAAGGCTAATGTTCTTCTTCAAATTCAATTGTGCACTAACATTTCTATGTAACAGTAGAGATTGAAAAGATATTCCAGTCCCATCAGTGTGAAGAGTAACAGTCTTAGAAAGGCTTTTTTCATGCACTTAATATTATCTAAAAGACACTGGAATAGGGTAACTATATGAATGACGCCTTTTAACAGAAAAAGATTTGCAATAATGCTACATTTGTCTGTCACACAGGACCACCAACCAAACAAATGATAGCTTAAGATATTCTGCAACCCCAAATGAATCGTTAGCTTATACGTTGGGGTGCTATACAGCCCCATAAAACTGCATAAATTGCACAAATCAGGAGCCAGTTATATCCTATATAACACTGCCACCTTAAGGAAAGGTCCTTAAGGGTGAAGTCTTTGCTAGGGATGTAGCTCTTTCTTTCATGTAACAATATAACCTGAAAAGTCCAAATGATTCAGATTTGGCATAGAGTAAAATTGCTCTGAAGAGACACAAATGTCTTCACCTGTCAGTGAAGTCAGTGTCTAATAAACAACTCCAAAATCAAATTTACTCTGTTGTCTGGATCTGATTTCTAGTTCCTTGAATGTGTTTGACTTAAGTTGGATTTCCAAACTGCATGTTGGCGGTGTAATTATTCTAAACTGATCTTGACTTCTTTGGAACTGACCTCGGAAGAGTTCTCACATCACATACATGTCTTCCATGCTTCCAGTTCTTAATTAACTTCAACCTTGGCTGTTGAACTTGGTGCAGCTTCATTCCTTATTCTTGTGATGTTGGACTTGGGCAAAATGGGATGGAACAGATCTGATTAAAGCTAAATATTATTGGCTAGCCTTCTCATAAAAATGCCAGGGTATCACAGTCTTAGAAGACAGCTGTCAAGTGCCATCCAAAATGACAATATCTAAATGCCTCTATTTTGCAGCTGGAGAGGACAAGGAAAAGAAGGAGGAAGGGGAAGAGAGATCAGTTCCTGCTGCAAATGGTATTTCACAGGATGCTATGTATGTATTATGTACAGCAGCCAAGGAGCATGAAGGGCAAAGACAGCTCTGCAATTGGACATTTTAATATTACCACTGACAGTCTGGGCTCCCTTTATATACTATTGCTGTCCATGTCAAAGACACACAGCTAGTTTATTGCATTTCATTGCCCTTTTATTATAGATAATAAGAGGCAGCTGAACTAGCAAGAAGGGCAGAGAAAGCACTGAAAGTTCACTTCCTTCTATTGATGGGGTATCCCTTTGCACAGATCAGCTATTCCCTCACATTGAAGACTGTTGTACATTTGATTGCATAGCCAGGACTTTTGAATGCACAGGTCTTAAATTAGGAACAAATCCTAAATCTTTCCCTTTCTCTTTCTGTCTGATGCCTGAAATCTGTATATAATGATGCAATTTCATCTTTTTTTAATGACATCATAATCCCTTGCGGGATGGAGTCTGGGCAACTGAATGGAGCTGAGTGTTTACTGGCTGGATACCCTTCCTGTTGCCAATGTGGAGTTTTGTTCAGTAGATATATTCCCAGTGTGCTCAGAGAGAGAAATATCTGCCTCTACCTAGGATCAAATTCACAGCCTCCTGATTGTGAGGCGAGAGCTCCACCTCTGCACTACTCATATAATAGCAATAGCACTTGGACTTATATACCGCTTTATAGTGCTTTACAGCCCTCTCAAAGTGGCTATAAAGCACTATAAAGCAGTATATAATTGAGGACCCAACCATTTGGATCCTCATTTTACCTACCTCAGAAGGATGGAAGGCTGAGTCAACCTTGAGCCTAGTGGGATTCGATCTGCCAAATTACAGTGGGAGTAGTTTGCAGTACAGCACTTTAACCACTGCGCCACCGAGGCTCATAATGATGCAATTTGAAACAATGATTTTATTTACTTAACGTTACTTAAGCTTGTAGGCCACTACAATGGTACAGATAGTCCTTTATTTACAACAGTGTGTTTATTGCTGGTTTGAAGTTACAACAGCACTGAAAAAGTCGACAACTACCTTTCATTGATTAAAAGGGCAAGCATTCCACCTTAATAAGAAAGATGTTTAACAAATAAAATAATATTACCTGACCTTGCCTTTCTGAAAGGAAATGAAAACAGGACTCTTCTGGAGGCCCTGTGTGGGTTAAATATTAAAAAATGACTCCACTTTTAAACTGTGATATTTTATTTGTATCCACTTTTTATCTTTCCAATTTGAACAGTGTATTTAAATTCAGTAAGCCGCCTAGACTCTGCTTGGCTTCTAGGTGGTCAGATAAATCTCATCAATAATTCAATATCTTAATGCATCTTAAAAACTATCTTTTAGCCTATTTCTATAATTACTGAGGTTAGATGACTTTGTGTTGATCCTAGGACGAATATTTGGTAAACCTTTTAAAATAAAGGCTTGCTATCCAAGGTTATTAGCATTTCCAGGGGTAGGTATTATAAAACTGGTTGGCATGAAATTGACAGTATTATTGTAGAACCGAGCTAGTGTGGTGTGGTGGCCTAGAGGTGGCGTTCTCACCTCACAGTAAGGAGGCTGTGAGTTCGCATCCCAGGTAGAGGCAGATATTTCTCTCTCTGGGCACACTGAAAATATATCTGCTGAAGAAAATTCTGCATTGGTGACAGGAAGGGCATCTGGCCATTAAAATGCTCTGCTAGCTCCATTCAGTTGCCCAGATTTCACCCCACAAGGGATTATGGGGTCATTAAAAGAAGATAATGATTGTAGAAGACAGGTGATGGAAACCACACAAAGCTTTCTTAGGAAAGAAACTCTGTTGATGGATTTCTGTATCTTCATGTACATAAACTTGAGTAAGAAAGCAGATGGAAGGCCAACAATGAAACAGAACTTCCAGACGCCAGAAGAAATCTAGATTTGAACTCTGCAAAGTGCCTGACTGGGGTGGGAGGTTTAAAAGTAAGTTATCTCTCTTTGCCTTTTCTCAGCTTTCAGAGATTTGGCACAGTGGAAAATTGGCAAACCACTAGGTCACCCCAGACACTACACTTGAAATCATTAGTGCTATAGAGCTAACCAATCAGTGTCAATTAAACTAGACAGACATATTTGCCAACTAATGAAAATCAATAACATCTTGTTTTAGCTTATGGGGCTATTGTTTTCAGCAGTACAAGATTGAGTTTTCTTCATTGATTTATGCTTGTAAACCTATCTCTTCCAATCTTATTAGGTGTTGAGAAGAAGTGAAATGGAAAGGAGTGAGAGGCTGCAAGCATACAGAAAACTGAGTGTAGCCACATAGCTGTGCATGTGTTACATTGATAATCCAGCTTAGAAGAAGAAAGGAATTTCTTCTGGCTTTTGAGATAAAAAATATATATATATTTTGAAGACTTGATTGGTTATCTACTCCCTTCAGCATTTTATAATTCTTACACTTTGTAGGGGCTTGGCTAGTGAATCTAGTTTTATTTTACTAAAATTTCAACAAAGAAAATATTGTAATGGTCTAATGGCTTTTGTTTGGCTGCCTGCATGTCATAATTTTAGCTTTAGAAGTAGTAATAGAGAAGATCACTGGCTCATTACTCCATACTTCCAGATACAGCTGTGAAATATAACTGTGGTGGAAAGCCAATCAATATGTTGATAATTCCTGTATGAAGATGTTAAAAAATAAGACTAGTTTCATGTTCTATCTAAATTTTCAATTTCTAAGCAGTTGTAAATGAATACTCACAGGTTTTACTTATGAATGCTACAAATTCTCTTGATGTTAAAGAAGTCTGAAAGAGAATGCTTGAAGATTACCATAGGGATATAGAAAATGAGTAGTCCTCATTCACAGAACACTGCAGAACAATGTTTTGAATCTTTACGTTTCTTCACAGAATTCAACTTGCTGGTGCAGAATTTTTTGGGGAAAAAAGTTTCACCATCTTTCAAATTACTCTGTCGGGGAATGGGGTGACTTGGAGTATGTTGCCCCAATATTAATATGTGCAATTCATTTATTTCTCACTGATCAAATTCTTCAGGACTTCTCCATGAAGTTATTTCATTTTCAACTCAGTTATGTGGAAATGAACACAGCAGTAACAATGAATATGACAAGATTGTAGACCCAACTTCTATTTCCATTTCAGTTGAAATGGAACTTCTTAACCATTATGGGAAAGGATTTAGAAGCAAGAAGCATGCACACCAGTAAAAAACTTACATTGTATGAGTTCAAGAAATTATTGCTTCCCTTCATATGAATCATTGATTTTGTGAGGAAATTTAATTTAAATAAGTACAAAGCTCCAAATGAAAATCTGTTTAATGAATACAATTCAATTGTATTTTTAATTTAGCCTGCCTCTAGGACCAATAAGGGGGACTTAAAAGGCAAAGCAGTGAGCTAATGAAGAAAACCCAAAAGACAATCAGTTCTAACTGAATTATATTTCTAAGCCTTCCATGAATAGCTTTGAAACGTGTTCAGGTACAGTCTCATCTTTCCAGTATTTTTTAAATAATTATTGTTTTTTAAAACTTTGCTTCTGTTAAGAGCAGTTTCCATGGAAACAAGAAAGAACACCATAGCCACTGGCAACACAAATAGAAGATTCTATATACTTAGTCCATTATAAGAAAAATAAAGGGCAGGCTCTAAATTAATGGCTAATTATCCTTATCTTATTCTTTAGGAATAAGAGAAAACAGACACACTCAGTATTAAATCTCAGTTTGGAGATTATGCCCATACTTCCTTACTGAAAAAAATATTTTCACCTATCTCAAATTTAGGAATGTGCCATTTCATTCCTTACGGAAAAAAGTTAGTTTTGAACTTTGAATATCACGGGACTCAGTTATGGTCCCATGGACAGAATTTGATGGCTGATGCTAAAGACAATCTATGCTCACAGTAGTATGAATTAATCTATTGCAGAACAATTCCTCCATCTTTTTCCTTGCTTGAATTAGAGTAATCTCTTTTAATGGATTTTTAAAGGAAACAGATTATTTTTGGATGCAATGAACCCAAGCAAATGGAAGTTGAAGATCCTTGTTGAAATTAATTGGCACTTCAGTTCCAGACTCAACATTTTGAAGTTCCTGTTCTGAACTTTATGATTCATTGATCTTCATACAGCATGAACTCTTAGGGCACAAAATTCTCTTTAGTACAGGAAAACATAAGAATGACTTTATTTTATTGATATACAGTCCCAAAGACCAAGAATGACTCCAAGCAGGTGCTAACTGTTAGCTGAAACTGTTCCTGTGCATAGACATTGGGTAGAAATAAATCAGTTCAATTGGTCCTTCACATTTGAACCTGATCGTTTGTGCTTGGCAATCTGACTGGTAAAGTCATCTACCCTGAACAGGAGTTGTTAATTTCAACATGGCCAAAGATATCTCCCTCTGTTACTACTACATTTCCTGCTACATATGATTTTAGTTCTGTTTCAAGCTTCTTTCAGTGAATTAAAATTTTTAGACCAATTTCTAGACATAAGGGGCGTGCATAAGTGCACCATCATGCCTACCATCCCTGTATTGTCCCCATTTATTTGTACCTACTTCCTGTATTCTTAGTCATGTTTATACTTATATTACCCTGTGAGCGATTGACAAATCAAATAAATCAAATAAATAAGCATGCCTGTGTACCCAGATATGCGCTGTTCTTTAAACATAATAATCTGTGGAAGGCTGTAGCTCACTGTTTGCATGTATGCCATATAAAATGAACAGACAGGGTGTGTGTGTGTGTGTGTGTGTGTGTGTGTGTGTGTGTGTGTGTGACAATATGATACAGAGTACCTTTTGACTTTAGGTAAATGGGTGTTACATAGCTGGCATTTCTCTGGTGATATACTTTCATGGCATCTATTACATGTTTTCCATATTCCAAATGTCCACCAATATCAATATTCTAAATGGCCACTAAATCATTTCAAATGGTTACCTCTATCCATGCTTAAGATGGTACAGAAATCTTAATTACTTTTTTAGGCCCTGCCTGGGGCTATAAGAATGATACTTGAGTTTATTCAATGGATATAGCTCGGCCATTATAGGTAAATGCTTTACCTCTTGGGGGAAAAAAAGTCAAGATCCGCTATATAAGTGAATTAATGAAATGAAATATTCTAAAGGTTTGTTTGGACTCAGGATGGGGATATAAGTTCTTCTGTAAATATCTCTGTAATTCTACAAATTGCAGTGCACAAACTGTGGAGCCAAACTGTACAAATTCTGAGACAATATGTTGTAGAATTTGTGGAAGTGTTGTATGAAATGGTTCTGAGGAGCCAAAAAAGTGTTGTCATTTTAAGTGCTGCAAATTCTCACAATTGTCCCTCTCTTCCACTTTCAAGATTGAAGAAATCACAACAATGATAAGAACAAACTGGTGAGTCAATCGAAAGACCACATCATTTAATATCCCCACCCCACTTGAATTTGAAGTCCAAAAGAAAGAAAACTCAACAACAGGAGAAGCAATACCATGGTTAAAAGAAATAACTGATAAACCAAGGCTTCTCATCCACACTCCCCATTTTCTGTTTTTCTTCCTTCCCAAGACAGATTCTACTCTGCCCTCAAGTCTGTAATGGCTGGAACAAATCACCCCATTTTTGTGTGTGATTCCACTGTAATATGCAATGCCAAAACCATCTATTACTCCATCATAGCAGCTGTTTTGAATCTTGTTTTCTCTTCCTCCTGGATACATACATTGCTAGAAGTTTCAGATTAATTATCCCTAAATTTGCATTGTTCCCATCAGTTCTTTTATTGCCAAGCAATGAAATATCCATAGCAGCTAAGTTGCCAAGCCATGCCCTTAGCTCTTCTAGTTCAGCTTAATCTACAATTAAGGGCAGCAGCTTCTCAGAGAAGATCCATTCCTAAGAATGGGCCAATCTGTCAAGTTAAATTTTGCTCAAGTTGTAATTTTTGCATTCTATTTCTTCATCCGTTTTCTTGGTACATTTTCTGATCAACAAATTGCACTGTGAGATTTACAAGGTTAACATTTCAATATGCAACTGCATTCTAGCTGTGCCTTTAAGTTTAACAAATTATTTCCTCACTTCTTTTTTTTTTTTTTTACCAACTGGCCTGTAGCTCTTTTCTCTGTATAGTTCCAGGGACCAAACAGTTTCTTTTCACTAAGTGTTGCAGTTTCCAAAAATAAAAGATTTTCAGTTTAGTGTTTAGGCAACATCAGGAAATAAAGAAAGGGAAAAAACAAATAGGTTATGTCGATATTTTTTAGAGTCTTGAAAGGTCCTGGAATATGATGTCCATATCTTGGTAGGATGGTCCCTTGGTTGAAAAAACATGTCAGTATTTTCAAATATCTACACTTATTAAGTTCCTCAGCTTTAGCAAGGAGAACTATCACAGGCCTCAAAGAACACTTGACTATTGTCATTAATCCTGATATGCAGAAATCAAAGACTTAAACAGAAGTAATTCCTCATCTTCTACCTACATTAACAATGGTCCAGCTAGTCAATATGTCCATCCAACAGAAATCAAACATGAGAATTCTACCCAAGAAACATAAACATTTCCCCTAGTGATGTAAGAGAAAGCCCATCCTAGAAAGAGTATATTTTGCACAAGACTCATATCATTAAACTTATGTCATTACTTTTTAAAAATCTCTTTATTCATTGTCTCATCAGCCATAGTGAATGTGATGCAAGCAAAATGTTCAAAGCCAGAGTGAAATAAAGCGTTATCTGGATTGAACCGCACGTGGTGAATAAGCCACTAATGTCACATGATGACGAATCAGCTCAGCATTCATCACTGTGATGCATTGTGCAATAATATTGATGATGCGGTACATTGTTGTAGCATATTTATGCGCACGTGGAACAAAATGGAAGCCTGGCAAATGGACACATTGTGAGGAAGGAAAAGCAAAAGAGAGGTAGAAACGTAGAGGAATGGAGCCCTATCATCCAATTTTCTTTTGGTTTCAAATCTGATGGCAGTTTGGATGTGCTATACATTGAATTTAGATGGATCTTTAGGAGAAAGCTCTGGTCTTAAGTCACATGGCTAGCTAAATATCCCCTCCCCTCTCTTGTACTATCCAAAGGCAAAGAACTCTTTTCTGATTTTTTTTTTTGGGGGGGGGCAGTTTTTAAAGTTTTTTTTCCCTTTCTAAAAAATAGGCATTGAAGTAACAATACCTAAGATGGCATTTTTCTGTTCTTTGTTTGCATGTTTGCAGAATCTGGGGATTTTTCAAAATGGCAAAATAAGTTAGACAAGATGTAATACACCTTTGTTTAACATCAACACATATCCAAATTGTGCACTACTGAAAATCTGAACTTTGTGAAGCAATGTTATTGGAACTAAAAATCTAGTTTTACCATCTGCAGAATATTCTTTCCTTTTTTCTCTCTCATGATGGACGGAGCAAGGTGTTGTTTAGGCAGCTTATTATTGTCACTTTGCACCTTCCTTTAAGATATTTTCCATGTTAATCAGAAGCATTTTTTTTGGCAGCAGTTTCCAGTGTTGAAACTTTGCCAAGCATCTGTGACTGTCGGTCCCTAGTAGACTTGTTTGCATGGCCAAGGACAAGCATTAACAATTTGAGAAGAAACTATGAAGCTGCAGTTTTATGAGGCAGAAAGAATGAGTTCACTGATCTGCTAAAATGGGAACTCATGATGGCTGAAGTTAAACTAGCTCTTGTCTTCCCTCTAGACTTTGGGTAAGCCTGTTTTTTTCTACTTTTTTCAGAAGCACTTTGCAGTTGTCCTTTCTAGCTGTACTAGACAAGGAGCAAACCAACTAAGGAAAGGAGGGTGCAGTGGAAACCATTAGCTGCAAGCACGTTACAGGCAATATGCAACACAATTGGTTGCATATTGACCTAAGGGTGTTTCATCTCTAGCAGCATGCCATGCCAGCACATGAACACACATAATCATCTTTACAACACAGAGCAGAATTTAAGAGACTCACATAATTGCCTGCGAGAAGGAATAGGAATACTTCCATAAGCTGTACCCTGTAAATAAAACACATTTTTTTGGAGCGAGGAGTGTCAGCATTAACAGTCACAGAAAAATAAAAATGGCAAGAGAACAATGATACCGAAGAGATGGGGGAGAGGAGACAAAGACTTGCAATAAATAACACTTCTTGAAGAAAGAAAGAAATTACAACATCTCACTTGCACTTTTACAGTTGTCAGAAATTAGGTTTGATGAAAAATAGATTTGGGTGATATATTTATGTCTTTTTGAAGGGTGGGGGAGAAAGTTCTATACAGAATGAAAAGACCAAGTCTTTACTTGCAACTACCTTATCAACAGAAGGGAAAAATATAATTCAAGATTGAATGGTACAATCCTTGGTACTCTTGTTTGTTGCAGATATTTTGTTACCTGGGTAGGTTAATGTCTTCAGCACAAGATTAAACAAGCAAGCAACCAACCTGAAAGAGAGCCAAGGACTTCACACTGCTTCACTTTATCAACACCTGAAAATTATGCCAACTTTTCTGTATCATTTTTTTCCAAAGAATATTCCAAACCTCAAAAATAAGTTGGGAAATATTAAAAGTTGTTTCAGTATAGAATCCTAGGGCTGGAAGGGACATTAGAGGTCTTCTAGTCCAACCTCTTGCTCAAAGCAGAAATCCTTATTCCATCCCAGACAAATAGTTGTCTAGTATTTTCTTTAAAACCATCAGCAATGGAATATCTACAACTTTGAGAGTCAAGTTGTCTCATTGACTAATTGTTCTTTTTTTGCATATGTATTCCTAATTAGTAGTAGGTTAAGGCATTACTGAAAGCCCCAACATGTAAGAGTATATCCCCTTTTCTGACTATCCCTATCAGGATGGAGATCATGATAGGATATGACCAGTGTGCATGTCTCAGCAACAGTTTCTGTGAATGTTCATAATTGTTTTTTGAATGCCAGTAAGGACTGTTAGTGATGGCTAGCAAAGCAGAGGAAATTTCATTCACATTCTAGCAATTTATCCAAGACATACACAAGCCAGAGAAAAAAATGTCTTGCCTTTTCTTGCATTCAATTCAAACAATGAACAAACCATGGACTGGGTCTCTATGATTAACTTGACAAACATACTCCTAGGAGCAGCTTGTAGATATTATAATAATAGAACCCACTGCATTGTCATTAATCAAATATCTAGCATGATTTATCATGCAACCCTTTCCATAAGTATGCAGGATGGAATCATAAGGTCAAATTCAGCAATGTTTTGTGCACAAGACTAATGAATCTATTTTAGTATAGACTTCCCCAAACTATAGGTTCAGTTGAAAGTCATGCTTTTATCAGCTCAGTTTAAATGAATACACTATATCACCATGCAAGAAGGCTACTGATGCTAAGAATGTAAAAGAAAATAGAAAAGATCAGACTAGGATTAATACTGTTAAACTCTAAGATGGAAAAATAACATAAACAATTAGATTTGCATTAGGGAAAAAACAAAACAAAGCCAGGCTTGTGAGAAGAGAAGAAGACAAAAAAGAAAATGAAGAACAACAAATTTTCAACTGTAGAATTAACCCAGGTGAATACAAACAAAGGATGCAATATTATCAGTATCACATTTTTTCTGAATATTTGAAGATCTGAGCCAGTGTTTGGGATTTTTTGGATCATAATGACTGACTTAATTGCTAAGAACTTTCTGCTAAAAAGCAAAGCTTTTACCCAGGCTACCTATAGGTTCTGGAAGTTAAAATCCCAACATTTCAGGACAGCACCAACTTGGGAATATTCTGTACATGAATGGAATAGACACCTAGAACATGGGCCATAATTGAGTTCAGTTTGGTTCAGATGCACTACTTACAATATGAGCTTCCTGAAAACTTGGAAAAACTTTTCAAGTTACCTGTGATTTCAGTGTTTTCAGTGCTTAGAGAGGTTACAGGTGGGCCATCTAATTTTCCTTGTTATTATTCATTGTATTGATTTGTCTTCTCTTGTCAGAAATACTTCTATTCATTACACATAATTGTTCAATTAAGAGTGTAAAACATATTGCAAATAAGCTAACTCGAGTTATTAATCAATTACTACTATATAAAACAAAAAATACCATTCTTTCAGATATATATATATATATATATCTTTCACCAGGTTTCACCAGGCACCCAGGTGAAACCCAGCTTGCTAATGAATAGCAGCTTTCTAATGAAGAGCAGCCGTCCCTTCACACGGAGCCAAGCTGCACTAAAAGCCTCCAACACAAGAACAGACTGTTGCCAGCCAATCAAAGCCACAAAACAGACAGAAGAAACCAGGAACACCAATCAATCAAACTCCAAGTCCAATGAAACAGGTCCAGGCTCCCAACCAATCAGAATGGACCAGCCTCAAATTTAAAACCAGGAGCTGTAAGACCCATATCCACACAGAAGCCTGAAGATGGCAGATGAGATTCTGCTGAAACGTTGCTACAACTTTAACAGAACTACAATGACGTGGGATAATACCCGAAAGAAGCTAAACAGCACACACACACACACACACACACACACACACACACACACACACACAC
>BLBF01000026.1:28607839-28659683 GCA_015471245.1 Laticauda colubrina
ATCTATATCTATATCTATATCTATATCTATATCTATATCTATATCTACATCTACATCTACATCTACATCTACATCTACATCTACATCTATCTATCTATCTATCTATCTATCTATCTATCTATCTATCTATCTATGTGCTGTTCAGCTTCCTTCGAGTATTATCCAACGTCATTGGAGTTGTGCTTTTAAAGTTGTAGCAGAATCTCATCTCATCATATATATATACATATATATATATAAATACACACACACACACACACACAATGCCCACAGCCAGGAGTTTGATCCTTACTGGCTCAAGTTTGATTCAGCCTTCTATCCTTCCAAGGTCAGTAAAATGAGGACTCAGATTGTTGGGGGCAATATGCTGACTCTGTTAACCACTTAGAGAATCCTGTAAAGCACTGTGAAGTGGTATATAAGTCGAAGTGCTATTGCTATATACCTGAGTTAAATGAGCTTGAGGAAATATGTCTGCAAGATTAGAAGATACCCATTCCGAAACATAATTTGCTTTTCTCTCTGTCTTCCACCAGGCTTCATATTGGTCACAGTTATAATTCAGCCCTTCTAGTCAAGTAAGCAATGAACACTGATGCAAGTAATTAATTCTGAGCTTGTAATTGCTACCATTTAAAAGTGCACCAGATACTTCTTATTCTACTAACAATTATGTGTCTTAAAGCTATAGTAATTAACTTTTGATAAACATGCAGTAAGATTTTACAATGTGAATGACAGAATTTCAGTGCATTGCCACCAGACTTGTTGAAAAAAACTCTCTTAACATCCATTCGGGATAAGTTCTTATGGAAAAATTCAGAAAACTTCTATCTGCAATCATACAGAGGACCATTCTACAATCTTGAAAGATATCAGTATAATTTTATGTAGTCACAGCAGCAGACTTCCCACACACAGTAATCTATCATCTATCTATCATTATTCTACCTATATGTTTATATCTATTTATATGTCTTTGCCTATGTCTATATCCCTATCTCATTTGTCTGTCTGTCTATATCTCTATCCTCTCCCCTCTCCTGCCATGTCTTTGTATGACTACCGCTATTATCTATCTATCTATCTATCTATCTATCTATCTATCTATCTATCTATCTATCTATCTATCACCAGTTCACTTCCATCTTTCTTTCCTTCTTTTACACACACAGAGATAAAGAGAATACATAAATAAAAATATTATGTTGGGATGGAAAAGAGCAACATGGTACAATAAAAAAAATTCCTTGGTTGATGTGGTATAGCAGAAGTACAAAGATCATAGTGATAAAGTAAGATCAGAACCTTAGACTTTCTCATTCCTTCCTTGAGGTGGGAGAAGTCTAACATAGTGGCTGTTTAGTCTCTATTGCAGTGGCTCTCCATGGTCATTTTTCCTCTCCATTATAAATTGGTTGGGGAAATACTACAGAATGATTTGGCAAGGTTACAACCTAGGCTGTATGTGTCAAATCTATAATGGAGAGATACCCACAACTCCTGAGATTTGGTTAATACCAATGCACATTTTATTAAATTGCATGTGTTCAGTGTTATAAATCCTGCCTGACAACCTTGCCTGTGTTTGCAAGTTTAGCCTGTGCTTTCTGGTAAATTAGGAAACCTTCTCAGGTGGCAGATTCTGGATGCCTTAAGGGCAATGGCAGATGGAAAGCAGACAGATCAAAGGTGGGGGAAATAACACTTGCACTGACAAACTACTTCTTCTTACTTTCCTGCTGAAGCTTGAATAAAACAAGTGGAATTGCTATGGTACAACTCTTTGCTTCTACCAAGGTATCCAGAGGAGAATTTCTCATCACAAAATCAAGGAAGAGATCATTTCAGGCATCACATGCATTCTCCTATGAAAAGAACATAATCCGTGCTCTACCCTAGCCCATCGATCCCATCAGTCTGTTCTCACATTGCACAAGGAAGCCCTTGAATCTTCCAGAAGGCAGTGACACTTCTATCAAGGCTAATAGTGACTGATCCTCACAATTAGTGCAAGAACTCCAGTGGAAACATCTCTAAGAGAAGGTCCTTTTTCAGGAGGCAGCTGGACTTTTCTTGGTTTTTTCTTTGAAGACGTTTCATTTCTCATCCAAGAAGTTTCTTCAGCTCTGACTGGATGATGAGGAATGGAAGGATTCTGAGAAAGCACCTTTGCAATGTCCATGATCTGGATGTCTGAGACTCTCCATAGACTTTTATCTCAAAGAACAGACAATCCATATTGTGCTTCAATACAAACAGCAACTGGTGATCCATCTTTGGTATTTAGTTTCAACACCAATTAATTAAGATTCTGTAGAAGGCACATCCCATATTATTGTTATTACAATTAGGAAAAGTACTATTTAGATTTCTCCCATTAAAATATTTTTAGTGGTAAGCCTACTGGGTAGCCTAGTGAGCATCTTAATAAGAGGAGAATTGGTCACTCTTTACTTTCTTTCGATTTATAATTGCTTGGCACTCCATGTCATCTGAACTCTTTCCTAACCTGGATCTCTCCTCTTGAGAAGCTTCAATTATGACTGCTGAATAGATATTGGGATCTATATCAATATTTGTTGACTCAGTCAGGAATCTGTTTTTTTACTGGTGCCTCTAAAAACATAGAAATCTCTCATTGTGTTGTGATTTATTGCTCTGTTTCAATGCACCAATAGTTCATACATTTGTCTAATCATCTATATTTCTATAAAACTATGCCAGCAAGTGGGCAAACATTTCTCGTAGCAAGGAATTCCACAAGTTAATTATGGCTTGTATATAATTATGTATTCTGTTCAAAGTCTACCACTAATTAGTTTAATGGATTGTAATATCATCTTTAGGCAATTACTAAGTATCATATTTAATGTAAGATTAGCTTAATAGAACAATTGCCAAGAAAAATGAGTTTGATTGATGAAAAAGAGAGAGGCTTGGGATAATTAATGATGATCTCTGGCAAAAAGGAAGAGAAACCTATTTGGAATCTGCATTTTTTTCAAAAAAGATGTGAATGAAGAAAGGTAAAGGTGAAAGGTGAACGTTAATTTGAAAATCTGGAGGAGGTTTGAAAATATAAAAATGATGCTGGAATTTTCATCTTAGTGTTCAGAGGAAGATTATCCTTTAAAATAAATTGTGAGCTATTACTCAAAACTGTAATCACATGAATTTGCCTCTCAAATGTTGAATTAGATGATATATAAAATTATTAATCTTTTTCTTTAGCTATGCTTCTGTTTTTATTTTTTTACTTTTATGCTTATGGTAATCTGAAGGAGACCATGATCATACCATCCAGGCAAACACATTTCCTCAATGTGCAATTTTTTTTTCAGTTTCTGGCATTTACTTTCAGTTTCTAATCAAATGGATTTGGTTAGAATGATCATGACTTTCACTTAATGACTCTCATAGAAAACAGTTGTAAAAATCACTTCTGGTCACATGATGCCTTGGCTTATGTCCACAACAAGCTATGATCGTAATTCTAGGTTCAACTATGGTTTGTAAGTTGAAGACTACCTGTATACTCTGAACAGGGCCAGTTTGGTGTAGTCATTGAAGCATCAAACTAGAAACCATGAGACCTTCAATTCTAGTCCTGCCTTAGACACACAAGGCCAGTTTAAATCAGTCAGTTTCTCTCAGCCCTGGGAAAGGAGGCAATGACAAACTATTTCAGAAAAAGATTGCCAAAAACCTGCAGGGCCTTGTCCAGGATCTCCAAGCATTGAACATGATTGTTCAGAACATACAAAAAATAACTGAATAGTAGTTGTATAGGTTGCCTCCCAAAATGCTATTTTTTGACATAGTCATATAGTTTTTCAGTTAAAAAACTCTTTTATTGATATTTTTGGAATGTTTCACATACACAACACCTACTGTATAGCTGCTCTTACTCTCTTTCTTAATGCACATTTTTAAAAAAGGAAAAACCCTGAAGAAAGTGCAGAAAAAAACAGATGACACATATATTAAAATAAATCTGTTCCTTTTGGAGAAATCTTTCAAAGTGAAGTTATAGCTCAATAAGGAAGACATATTTACATCTTAAAGTTAGCTGTAAATATTTTATTAGCAGTCTCTTGGCACATTTGTAGTTCTGAAGGAAGGAAAATTTGCATGAATTTTTCAGCAATCTGCTTGAAAATAATGGTGAAAAATCCTGAATAAATAGTGATATAATTGAGTCTAAAATTTCCCCAGGGTTTTAAAACAAGGACTACCACTGTGGGTCTAACATAGTGTTTAGGAGGATGTCTTTAAAATTCCCTTTGGATTTCATTACCAAACTAGGTAACATCAGCAGTGCTAACACTGATGATATTAACTAGTCTGGTAATGAAACATCTGCAAGGAAATCACCATGCTCAAAGAGCACCAAGGGCCCTACGGTTCAACCCTGAGCTACAAATAAATATTATTTTCTATCGGTATGATAACCAGTAGGAGGAACCAGAAGGAATTAGAAGCAGTAAGACACACAAACAAAAGTATCACATATCTCACTTGTCCAACTGATTTAAGGGGACCTTCACATGATCCACCCACAAAGTCAATTTAATGGAAGCACAAGGAATTAAACTAAATGAAATATTTTAAGAAGAGACAAATCTCTTTAGAAACTTTGGCTTTTCAGTCAGGCTAAAGGTGATATGCTGGTACAATAATTGGGTGAGCATTATGTGGCCCTTCTTTGCTATAGGACATAACTAACTTGGTTTTTGATTAACTCAGTAACTTTGAGGATATTGATCAGCATGTTATTCCTTAATATATATAATTTACAAAAGAAAAACTTGTCTGCAGATTTTGGTTTTGGAGTGGGGTGGGTGGATTCTCTTGGTATAGAAATGTAAGGCATAAATATATTTTAACAAGAAAGGGAGAACACACAAATGCCCTTCATCCAAACACTATTTTGTGTATTTTTTTTTACCAATTATGCATATATTAGGAATAACAGAATAGAAGAGTTGGAAGGGATCTTGGAGGTCTTATAATCCAACCCTCTGCTCAAACAGGACAAATAGATGTCAATTCTCTTCTTAAAAGCCTCCAGTTTTGGAGCACCACAAGTTCTGGATTCTGGGTTTAATTGGTGAAGAAAGCATTCATTTTCTGTTTTTTTTTAATATTTCATTGCTATCCCTTTTTCAGAATTCTTCTAAAAACAACCAAAAGAATCAATACGCATTTTACACCCTCCTTAATGTGAACATTTTTTCCATATACAGTAATCACTGCTTAAATACTACTTACAAGACAAATATGAAAGAATTATGACATGTACTTAATTACTATTCAATAACATGCTTATGAAAGCCAGACATATTACCCTTAAGATATTGCTTACATGTGCTCAAAGTAATGTGCTCTAAAATATATATTCAAGATGGTTCAGCTCATGTTTAGATAACAACATGCTAACTTAACATGATGTCCCAATGTAATTGGGTTTGGTTGTGGTAGCACATGAATAGATATCTACTCCAGTACTATTAGTTTTTGCACAGTTTGTGAGTATTCCACATCATTCTTAATACTTTATCTTCTCAGAATCTCTCCTCTATTTGCCCTTTTATCCATTTTACCTGCTCATAAAGCCAAAAATTGAAAGGAGATACCTTTAAAAGTAGGGTTATCAGTTCTGGGCTGTACTCCAAAAAAAAAAAAAAAACCCCAAGTAAGATTTTGATTTTTCTGTATTTCTTTGTTGCCATTTAGTGATCTGGATTTCTGCAGATTCCTGGATTGGCCTTATAAAAGATGACCAGCTAATTTTTCAAACTTCACATTCACTAAGCAATTTAATTAATCTATTTATTAAATTAGGGCAATCAGATCTGGACTGTAGAATTGGTCAGCATCAAAGACAGATTAAATTATGTTTCCCCACATCTAGTGGTCATCTTGATTCCTGCAGTGCAGACCCAATAACCCTCCTAAGTTGTAACAGCTAATGCTAGTATAGAATATTGTTTTTGAATGAATGAGTTAGAAAATTATTCACAATGTCCATTATATTACCTTTAGTCACTGATACAATAATTCATAAAAAAATGAATAGGACCATATATCATGCTAAGTTAGGAAACAAGTATATCATATTATCATTTGGCATTATTTATTTATTTACCAATATTTGCAGACTAATTCAATCAAGTAAGACTCTGGACAACCAAGCAAGCAGGAAATCCAATTAATCAAAAATACAACATAATACAATGACACAAAAAGAAGCCAGCTTTTCTCATTAAGGGAACGATGAAACTGATAAATGAATCATCTAGAGATTAAAAAAAAGTATAATAGGATCCATCAGCAAAACATTACATGGAGTGGGATGACTCTCAGGAGTGTCTCTCTTAATTCTGGCTTAGGCAGAGATTTTACCAGTTGTAATGTTGCTTTTACAATAGATAATGAACACGATGAACCCTACATGCTACTGTGACTGAAATAGGAATTATTTTGCAATGGCAGGACTGTTCTACCAACAGCCTGGCTACTATGAGCCATGGCGGCACAGTGGTTACAGTGCAGTATTGCAGGCTACTTCTGTTGACTGCCAACTGCCAGCACTGGACATCATAGAGATTAATTAATGTGGTATTTTAAGGTGACATCAATGAAGATGAAAGTCTGAAAATGTTTTTGCAGAAAGGGGAGAAATAATCAATTATCAGGTCTGAAAAATGTTGTGAGGGGAGGGAGAGAGATGAGATTGATAAATGAATCACCGAGAGACAAAGAAAAAGTATAATGGGGTCTGTCAGCAAAACCTTACATGTAAATCACATTCAGATGGGGTATACATACTGAGAGAAAGTTGACCTTTGAGAAGAAAACAGCAGATAACAAAGAAGTAGGAGAATGAAGCAGAAATATTAGTTAATTTAGCCAAGCCAAGAAAGAACCCCAGACAGCAATGTCTCTGTGGGCCAGAAATTTAGCTGCGAAACATTGATTTCTTTCAGCCACAAATTTACCACTAGGTCTGCATCCATGGTTTATTCCTTTGAGATGTATTTCCAAGAAACTACAGCCCATATTAGTGACGACTGCATTGATGGACTTCTTTACACTCTATTTTGCTAAATAGCTTAATTTGAATAGTTGTATTTTTAACTGCATAGCTTCACCATGAAAAACTAATAAAGTGGGTAAAAAAAATAGGCTGCAAGAAGAGATATTTTCATCTTCCCATCAGAATTGCTATCATAAAATTTACTTCATTTGTGTAGGATACAGCTCCTCTTTAAAATAATGAGCTGTGCTTGATTCAAGGATAGATGGGAAAAAAGGAAGCCCTTCACATTTAGGGTACTTAAATGGTACAAAGTAACATTTTCCTAGTTTCCCTCTCCACTCTCTCAAAGAACTATATTTGCAAAATCTTAACTGTCCCATGCTAATTGATTCTGTTTAATGAGCATAGGAAATGGGACTGGAATAGAAAACAGGTAGATTAATTATGCATTTTATTAGTTTGTGCTTCTGTAAGACTCAAATTATGACTGTTCAAGAGGAATATTCTTCTGTCATGGATAAAACTCAGAGCAGGAGGCAGAAAGCTAATTTTATACAGAGCACCATATTGGTGCTAGAAAATGAAAAATCTTTTTCCCATAAGGACAAAAGGCCAGGCATGGGAATAATGAACAGATACATTGACTGAGTCCCTATGTCACAGAAGCCAGAAGCTAAAGACAAAGTAATTTTGCTTGTTTTATTTGACTTTCAACATGTCCTGGCTATAATTACTGTAGAGTTCACGAAGAATGAGACTAGAGACCAGCATAACTTCAGCTGTTTTATTTAGTTCTGAAAATCTGTCTGAGCCAGGAGCCGCGGCAGCCCTTTTTATAGATAGGCTGCTCGTGGCTTGTGGCCAATGACGGCTCCTTGATTCTCCCACCGCTGAGCTGGCCAATCATAGGCTAGATATGATTGACCAATCAGCCTTGAGTAGAGCACCAATCAGCTTTCAGTGTTTGTTAACCAATAGGAATAGACTATTTGAAGTATGTTAATATGGAACACCCCTCCCCTCTTTGTATGGTCCTACCTTACGTAGTCACATAAGTAGGCGGGGCTTTTTGGTTGTCTAGTTGACCTGCGCAGTTTAGTTGTGTTGTCGTCTTCGGTGGGTTCAGACGGGATCGCTGTTTCTCCCGTCCTTCTCTGTGGAACCTCCTGGAAGGTGGAGTCAGCCATGCCGCTCCCACCTGACCTACCCGGGCTGGTAGAGTCAGCTCGGCTGCTTCCTTCTGAAGTGGCTCCTTGGTCTTCTTGTGCCTCCTATTCTTCTTTGCCGAAGTCTTTTGCAGGTAAGTTGCTGTTTCTTTCTGAGTTTATTTGAAACTGTTGCTTATGGTTTGTATTTTGATTTAGCAGTGTTTCTTGTTCCGCCAGAGGGTCTCCCCTCCCCTCTTATTTGTGTTTGAGGGGTCTCCCCCCTCTCTGGTTGGTTTATTAATATTTTTGTTTAATGTTTGCTGTGGTTCTGGTATGTGTGTGTGTTGTTCTTCGTGTCTGGGTGTGTCAGTGGTTTGTTCCAATGTTCCTGATCTTAATTGATCAATGTGTATCCTCCAGCTTCTACCATCGTCTGTTTCTAGTCTATATGACCAGGGTCCCGTTATTTGTGTTATTTTTGCTGGTACCCACAGTGGGTGCCCAGTGAGATTTTTTGCATATACTAGGTTTCCTGGTTCGAATATGCGGTGTCTGCTGGAGGAGTCAGTTGGTTTTTCAGAGGTGTATGTTGGGTGTAATCTATCCAATTGTGATCTTATTTTTCTGCCCATTAGTAATTCTGCTGGGCTTTTATTTGTAGTCGAGCTCAGTGTTATGTGTTGTATGGTGAGCACTTTATCAATTTTTTCTTGTATGTCCCCTGTGTCTAATTTTTCTATGGTTACTTTGGTATACCGGACCTTGTGTTCTGCCCTCCTGTTCGTAGCTGGTTGGCCTGGCGCTGTCAAAGCATGTCTTATGCCCAGTTCGGTGAGGAATTTTTCAAATGTTAGTGCAGTGAACTGCAGGCTGTTATCTGAGACTAGCAAGTCCAGTAACCCATGTGTGGTGAACAGTTTTCGTAGTTGTTTAATAACTGTTTCTGTAGTTGTAGAGTTCATGATGCTTACTTCCAGCCAATTGGAGTAAGCATCTACTATGATTAAAAATGTGTATCCTTTTGTCGGCCCTGCGAAATCTATGTGAATTCTTGACCAGGGGCTCCTTGGTGTCTCCCAGTCTAGTATGGGTGCTGAAGGGGGTGTAGGCTGGGATCTTTGGCATTTTCCACAGGTTTCTACTCATTTCTCAATATCCTTATTGATCCCTGGCCACCATACATAATTCCTGGCCAGGGATTTCATTTGAACAATTCCCAGGTGTCCTTCATGTATCATTCTCAGTACTTGCTCTTGTAATGGTTCTGGTATTACCACCCGATCCCCCCATAGAATGCAACCTTTTCACAATGACAGTTCAGTTTGCCTGTTCTTGAATGGTTTAACATCTGTCTCGTCTTCCGGCCACCCTTTTCCTACCCAGTTTAAGACATGTGACAAAGTTTTATCTCTTGTTGTTACTTTTGCAATGTCCTCTGGGGTTATGGGTAGGTTTGATAGTGTCTCAATCTGTAGGGTGGATGTGATTGGTGCCGGGTCAGCCCCTAGTTCTGGTAGGGGAGTACAGCTCAGTGCATTGGCATGGGAAATGTCTTTGCCTGGTCGGTGAATCAGTTTATAATTGTAGGCTGCAAGGAACTCGGACCATCTTGTCATTCATGGGGATAGTATGTTTGGGGTGGCCCTGTTCCCTGCTAGTATTCCCAATAGAGGTTTGTGGTCTGTAATAAGTGTAAAAGTCCTACCGTAAAGGTACTCATGGAACCGTTTGACACCAGATATTGCTGCTAATGCCTCTCTGTCCAATTGACTGTAGTTACGTTCAGTTTTGGATAGTGTTTTGGAGTAGAATGTGATCGGTGCTTCTCTCCCATCAGGCATAATGTGGCTAAGTATGGTGATGCATCGCAGGTGACTGTCAATGGTAGTGTCTTGCTGTATTGTATTAATACAGAGTCGGATGTGATTAAGTCTTTTATTTTCTGGAACGCTGTCTCTTCACGTCGTTCCCAGGTCCAGGAGGCTGCCTTGTCCAGTAACCTAAGTAGTGGTTCTGCCGTCGTTGCCTTCTGTGGCAGAAAAACATTGTAAAAATGTATAAGTCCCAAGAATGCCTACAATTTTACTTTGTTTTTTGGTCTAGACGCTTCTTTGATTGGTTTAATTTTTTATCTGTGGGGTGGATGCCCTCTTTATCGATTAGATACCCCAGGAACTCAACTTTTGAGGTGGCTAACTGGCACTTTTCTTTTTTGACTTTGAGTCCCACCTTATGGAACCTTTGTAATACTATTCTGAGATGGGCTTCTAGTTGTCTCATGTTGATGGCTGATACTAGCACATCCTCAAAGTATGGGACTACTCTTTTTATCCCTTGTAACAAACGTTCCATTAGGCTTTGGAACACCCCTGGGGCCATGCTGACTCCAAATTGCAGTCTTTTGCATTTGAAGGCTCCCCAATGAGTCACGATCGTTTGTGCCTCTGCTGTTTCAGGGTCGACTGGCAATTGTTGGTATGCTTGTGCAAGGTCGAGCTTTGCGAAAACCTTGCCTCTCCCCAATGAGTGTAGTAGGTGTTGCACTACTGGAACAGGATACGTGCTTTGCTGTAGTGCATGGTTTAGAGTGGCCTTGTAGTCACCACAGATTCTCATGGACCCATCTGGCTTAACTGGGGTCACAATTGGGGTTTTCCATTTAGCATGGTCAGTTGGTTCCAAGATGCCTTGTGCTGTGAGTTTGTTAAGCTCCTCATCAATCTTCGGTTTTAATGCGAAGGGGACTCACCTCACTTTTAGCCTAATAGGAGCTATTGTTGGATCTAAATAAAATAATATAGGGGACCCTCAGTACTTGCCTAGTTTCCCATCGAAGACATCCTGGAACTAGTCTGTCTCGGCGACGCTGTTAATGCCGGTCACACTGATTCCCAGAGGTTTTAACCACTCGAGTCCCAACAGGCTTGGCCAGTTTCGGTCTACAATGGTTAGAGGCAGAATTTTCTTGTGTTCTTTGATGGTGATTTGGAAGTGTCCGAGTCCGACTACCGGTATTCTGTTTCCTTTATAGTCCTTCAGTATTAGCGTTTGGTGTTCTAGTTCAGTTGTGCCAAGATGCGGTACCAGTCTTTTAATGGTATTCCATGATATCATCGATAGATACGATCCGGAATCCACCTCCATTTCACATTCTTGGCCCTCAATCCTGACTGCCACATGTACTTTTCGGCCATTTGTTGCATTAGAATGACCGATGGTGATGGTTTGGTGTGTTCCTTCTTTTCTATAGCTCTCGTTTAGCCACTTATCTTTGCTTTCATGACTCTCACGGCTCCATGTTTCTCTTTCTTTTATTCTTGGTGGTGTGTTGTCCCTAAATTGGGGGCTGTAGCTTTTATGGTTTCAGCATACTCTTGCAATGTGTCCCCGTCTCTCGCAGTACTGGCACATAGTGTCTAGGAACCAGCACTCGGAATGGGGATGGTCTCCTCTGCACCCGGTGCACTGGAACCCTGACTTATGACCTTTCTTCTCCTGTCTATCTCGTTCAGCCTGGAGTCTGTGGATCTCCTTGTCATCGTCGTCGATCTCAGATGATACACTATCTGCGTAGTGTGTGATGGTCTTGTGCATGCTCTCTGCCTTTATCTCTGCACTTTGGCTTGTTTTGGCTGGTGTTTTGGCTGTTGTCACATTCATTTGTTGCATTTTGGCTGCTGATTTTTTAGCTGCTTTGGCTGCTGTGGTCTCAGCGATAACCTCAGTGACTGTAATCTTTGGTTGGGTTAGTAGTCAGCTTTGTAGGGTGGGGTCTCTCAGCCCGAGGACCACGTGATCCGTCATGGCTTCGTCCATGTTTAGGAACTCACATGCCCCTCCAATATCCCTGAGAGCCACTACGAAGTCTGCGATGCTCTCACCTTCTCTCTGGTCCCGTTTGTAGAACTCATGTCTCCGAATAAGGCTGGAGATGGTCGGTGCGTAGTGAGCCTTCAGCAATTTTTCTAAATCTGGCTAGGCCATCTGCTTCACATCCTCTGGTTTCGCTAGTGCCTTGGTCATCTTGAATACTGTGGGCCCACAGTGCATCAGGAACATGGATCTTTTTTGGTTGTTGGAGATTCCTTGCAAGTTTTTGCTTTCCAGGAACATGAGGAATCTATTGATGTAGGATTCTGTCCTCTGTTGCTGGGTTGAATGGTGCGGGTGGCGAGTTGGTTCCGGCCATTTCGTCTGCTTGGTTCATGTTGCCACGTGCTCAACTGGTCTCCTCCCTCAGAATCCCATCCTCATTGCCAGTGTAGAGTTCGCGAAGAATGGGACTGGAGACCAGTGTAACTTCAGCTGTTTTATTTAGTTCTGAAAATCTTTCTGAGCCAGGAGCCGCGACAGCCCTTTTTATAGATAGGCTGCTCGCGGCTTGTGGCCAATGATGGCTCCTTGATTCTCCCGCCGCTGAGCTGGCCAATCATAGGCCAGCTATGATTGGCCAATCAGAGTCGAGTAGAGCACTAATTAGCTTTCAGCGTTTGTTAACCAATAGGAATAGACTATTTGAAGTATGTTAATATGGAACAATTACCACTTGTGAGCTGTAATGCCACCTCAATTTGTAGCTGAAATTCCAAATTGAGCCATTTAGCTACCTTCTATCTGCAAAGTCACTATAAGTGAAACTGACTGCCCTCTCAAATATAGGACTGAGGCAAGATGATCACATTGTCCCACCTTACGAAGGTCACCTGATCTTGGGTGCAGATATGTGGGGAACTATTATTGAGTGATTGATTAAACAAAGATATGTGGCTGCCCAACTCACATAGGCAGGGCTGTCTTAATGCATGGGCCTAATGGGCACTTGCCCATGGGCTCCACAGGCATAGGGGTCCCATACTAATCTGTGTATGTTAACTCTTCAGTGCATCTTGTATCATATAAATACAGCAACATATTACATTTTACTGCATTTTTAATTAATATTAACATGTAAATATATGTTTAATTTTATCAACCACTTACATTTTTATTCCTGTGAGTAGTTGTTATTGGGGCCCCAATACACTGCTTTGCCCAGGACCCATAATGCTGTTAAGACAGCCACAGAGCATCTTATAATATTAAAAAAAATCCAAAACATAATAAAATCCCATAAAAATCTCATTCCACTCCATCCATATAAGCAGCAACACAATAAGTTCCATCTGTATTCATGGTTTCCAGGGGATCTGAGAAAACCACATCTTCAGGGTGTCAGGTTCCATCACACAACCAAAAGGAAGCACAACAACCACAACAGGGTTTAATGTAAGCAGTTTATCTTCCTCTGGAATGTGCCGGCACTTAACTGACCAACTGATAGACAATGCAAGCTAACAGAGATTAAAATCAAGGCTAATCACTTAGCCCACCCACCACCTTTATGCACCCAATCTGCCCTGCCCCAATTATCCCAGCATGCCCCAACCAACTTTTTTTTCCAGAAAAGCAACAGTATGGGGCCCAATCATATGGGGGACTTTGTGTAGGCAAAGCCTGCACATAAGTGTGAAGGTTAATTCTCCAAGTTTGGAGATCGCTTGTCAAACATTTTGTTACCCGGCCAAACTAACATCTTCAGCAGAGTTTAAGAGATATCAGTGTCAGTGTTCTTCTGTTCATAAGGGCTTCAGGAGTGGGTGTGTCAAGTGAGGGTCTTGTAAGCCCCCCTAGCAGTTCACCTCCTAATTTCCCTCACCTGATGTTATCTCCCAATCACAAGGCCCATCACAAGACATTCACTGATTACTCACACCTGACCCATCACAAGACCCTCACTTGAAACATTTCCACCTGAAGCCCTTATAAACAGAAGAACACTGACATAACCTAAACAGAGGTGATATTCAGCAGGTTCTGAACAGTTCTGGAAATCTGGTCGCAGAAATTTTGAGTAGTTTGGAGAATTGGAAAATATACCACTTCTTACTGGATATTTTACAGTATCCTTCCCTGCCATGCCCACAGAACCGGTAGTAAAAAAAATGAATCCTAGCACTGAACCTAAATTCTGCTGAAGAGGTTACCTGGCAATGAAACATTTGGAAACCAAACCATAAGCTCAAATGAAGCTTCACCCTCATCCTACACTTGAACTACAGATATTCACCACTATTGTAAAGCCTTTTATTTCCCATTAGTTGGAAGCACTTGGTTACAGAAAAGTCTAAACTGGGGTGTCCAACCTTTTGGCTTGCCTGGGCCACATTGGGTGAAGAGAAATTGCCTTGGGTTGCACATGTAACATGCAATACAGTTATCACTAAAAATCACAAAATGTTAAAGGTTTACAATCTTGTGGAGCTGCATTACTATCCAGAGCCCCATATGGACCATGGATTGGACATGCCTGATCTAAACTCTTAACTGAGATTTAGCAATGTTCAGTTTCTTCAGACAAGATCTGTTGGTCTAAGGGTTTGACATGTGAAGGGCTTTTGTGTGTGTGTGATTTTTCACAGATTGGAACAAGTGCAGAAAATTGAATGGAAATGACGTTTACTGAAGAAATTAATGATAACTGTGTTAAGTTTTAATCCTATGTTAGCCACCCAGAATAACTTCTGTGATATGGGCAACCATATAAATTGACAGGAATAAGTATTTTGAGATAAAAATCTGGACTCTTCCAAGTATTTGAATGTTTATTTTTTCTTAACTCTCCTCCTTCTAATAGAAATAAGGAGAAATTTTCTGACAGTGAGAACAATCAACCAATGGAACAGCTTGCCTGCAGAAGTAGAGGGAACTTCATCATTGGAAGGTTTCAAGAAGAGACTGGACTGTCATCTGTCAAAACATTGTGTAGAGCTCTTGGGCAGGGGGTTAGACTAGATGACCTACAAGGTCCCTTCCAATTCTGTTAATCTGTACCTAATGACAGGTCATCCTAGTTTTCTGATTGTGACCCAGTCATCCACTTGGTGGCCCTCATCAACAACTCTGGGAGGAATTCTGCTGTCACAAAATTATAAAAATGGTAGTAGCAAAAATTGAACAAGGGAATGATGAAGAATGACACTTATATCATTGGAAAACTTTCAGTCCAGCATTTCATCTTATTAAAGTGATCCATATTTCCATTAAATGATCAACGTTGAGTAACCTTTGTGCCATTTACCATTCTTCATAACAAAAGCTAACCTACCAATTAACCCCAAAGTCAGATGTCTTTGTTTTTTTCTGATTTTACTTTTCTAGTAAGATAATGATTGTGACAATTAAGGATAAGTGATAACAGGGCATTCCTAATTCATGGTTTAACTCCTCCGCTATTAAGTTACCTGAGTTTCTAATGATCAAACAATAGATGCTCTTTTCACTTATGGAGTGGGAAGAAAACCCTTCTGCAGTGACACTGAAAGCCAGGCCTTAAGACAAACCTTTCTAATGCTATGCATGTCCTAAACAACTGAAAGAATTAGAGATGTCAGTTGACAATGATAAATGGCCTTGATCCAGACAGAGATATGAGAAGTCGAACTAAAACTATGTAACTCAATTTATTTTTTTTTCAAAGTGTGAACCAAATTGAATTTCTAAATACTTTACAGATTCATTCATGGGTGGTGAAATGGTACTTCTGTTTTGATTATGATCATAGGTACTATATGTACAAATAAGTAAATGCTAATGGGAATGAAAAACAAGCACATTTTCTTTCTTTCAATCAATATTCTACATAACATATTCAGACCAGTCATAGACAAGTGCAAGAGCAGAGAATTTGAAGCCTTCTAGTACAAGCGTCTTCAACTATGGCAACTTTAAGACCTGTGGACTTCAACTCCCAGAATTCCTCATTCACCAAAGCTCGCTGTCAGATCCGTGTATCTGTCATTTCTTCAGTGGAAGAAGAAAAAAAAAAAAGGGGGGGGGCTGATAAAGAAATCCTTTCTTGATGTAACCTGAATATATTTAATCTTATATCGACTTTGTATAACCCACACATAATATGATAAAAGTATGAAAGTTAGACATACCGCATCAGAATAAAGGAAGGGGATGAGTGGAAAACAGCTTTTAACACACCATTGGGATGCTACCAATTTAAAGTGCTCCCCTTTGGACTACAAGGAGTGCCTGCCATGTTTATGAAATTGATCAGTGAAACCCTTCATGAATTTTTATATAAAGAGGTTCTAGTGTATCTTGATGATATTTTTAATCTACATGGAAATGATGGAAGAACACATCAAGCTACTCCGTACAGTCCTCACAAAGCTCTTAGATGCTAAACTATATGCAAAACTCTCTAAATGTGAATTCCACCAAAAATGACTATTTGGGATATAGAGTACCCTACGAGGGAATACAGATGGACCCACAGAAAGTAAAAGCTGTACTGGATTGGGACCCATCACACACCCGCAAACAACTGCAAAGTTTCTTGGGGTTTGAGAACTTTTATCACCAATTCATTCCAGCTTTTGCAAACATCGCCCTCCCTATCATGAACTTGCTAAAAAAAAGAGGGGGGGGGTAAACCCAAACCAAGGCAACCCTTTATGTGGACAATGGAATGCCAAGTGGCATTCGAGAAACTCAAACGTCTATTCTCAGCAGAACTGGTCTTTAAGCATCCAGATCCTGAACAATCTTTTGTCACCCAAGCAGACACTAATGATGTTGCAGTTGGAGCAGTCCTCCTCCAAAAGAATGGAAGTGGATAATTACATTACAATGTGCTTATACATCCAAGAAACTGACGGAAACTGAGCAAAGATGGGCTATATGGGAGAAAGAGGCATATGCTGTGCGTTGGGCAATGCTCATATGGAGACATTTCCATTTCATGGAAACCAAATTCCCTTTGAAGTATGGACTGATCACAAAAATCTGGAATCCCTGAAAAATCCACGGAAACTCTCCGAAAAACAAGCAAGGTGGGCTCAATACTTTAAATGTTTTAATTTCACTTGCAAATATTTTCCTGGGAGAAAGAACTTCTGAGCAGATGCACTGTCTAGAAAACCCCAATACAACAGCAAAAAGATTGAGGTTATAAAACCGATGATCCAACCAACCCAATTAGCAGCCAAAATAATCACCTGGGCACAAGAGAAAAAAAAATCATCCCTGACTGAAGACACAATGATGTAAATATTTAAGGAGGCACTACTTAAGGACAACTGGCTCCAGGCTAAAAAAAACGTTTACTCAAAGATGGACTGGCTTTGGTAGAGAACAAACTTTATGCCCCTGCAAGCCAGAGAATGGACATCATGAAACACTGCCATGACTCTAAAATAGCAGGACACTTTGAATTTGTAAAAACTCTGCACCTCATCAAAAGACAATTTTGGTGGCGATCCCTCAAAAAGGGCATTGAAAGCTATGTTGTGAGCTGCCCCACCTGTGCTGCTGCAAAGAGAAGACAAGGAAAATATCCTGGACTTTTACAAACAGTAGCAGACCCTTCTGCTCCCTGGAAAGAGATCTCCATGGACTTTATAGTGGAGCTTCCTGAAAGTGCTGGAAATACTGGAATTTGGGTTGTAACTGATCTTTTTTCCAAACAGGTTCACTTTATCCCATGCCAAAAGATCCCAACTGCCAAGGCATTGGAAAAGATGTTTCTAATACACATCTATCACCTTCATGGAGCTCCCCAATGGATTATCTACAGGGGTGTTCAGTTCACATCCAATTTTTGGCAGGCATTTTTAAACCTATTAGGCTCCACCCAGGGGTTGTTGCCAGGAAATCACACCCAAACAGACGGATCAATGGAACAGAAGAAAAGCGTATTAGAACAATATTTAAGATGTTTTATTAGTCACCAACAGGATAATTGGACTGACCTTCTTTCGTTTGCAGAGGTAGCATACAATAACTCAGTCCATAGTAGCATGGGGTTCACTCCATTCCAGGTAGCCATGGGCCAAGAATTCAACCCCATGCCGGAACTACCCATCAAAGATCCTGAAATCCCCTCTCTTAAGGAGTGGATGGATAACTTACAAGCCACGTGGCCAGTAGTAAGATTATCTTTACAGGAAGCTAGAGCAAAACTCATGCAGACAAAAAATGCTGCGAACCTAAACTTTTCAAGATTGGGGACCATGTATACTTGTCCACAAAATTCTTAAAATCATTACAACCCTCTAAGAAATTAGGACCAAAATTTATTGGACCTTTCCCCGTCTCCAGAATTATTAACCCCATGACAGTAGAGCTTCAACTTCCAAAAGCACTGAGGCAGATTCATCCAGTATTTCACTGTAGCTTGATCAAACCAGAGATCACTTCAAACCTCAGACCCTCCCCTCCCCACACCTCCAACCCCCATCATGGTACATGGGGAACAACATTTTGAAATTAAAGACATCCTTGATTCATGGACTCACCATAGATCCACACAATATTTAGTAGCTTGGAAACACCTTCCTTCTTCAGAAAATGAGTGGGTAGCCAAACAACATGTAAAAGCACCCACATTATTATGTAAGTTCCACCAAAAATACCCTGATAAACCATCCTGAATTGCAAATGTAATGCATGATTTTTGGGTTTTTTTCCAGGTAGACCTATCTGTTTTTTAAGGAGGGCAGAATGTCAGATCTGTGTATCTGTCATTTCTTCAGTGGAAGAAGAAAAAAAAAAAAAAAAGAGGGGGGAGGAGACTGATAAAGAAATCCTTTCTTGATGTAACCCGAATATATTTAATCTTATATCGAATTTGTATAACCCACACATGATATGATGGAGGGAGAAAAGCCAGATGGCCAGAACTATCACCTCTGAGAGGCACAACCAGGAGATGAGACGGTCATAAAAATTCCACAGTGAGATTGTACTTTGGGAATCTCTTGAATAGTTCATTCTAAACAGGGGATGGGGGAGGGGAATTAGGTATGCCCCGGGAAACTGTGAAAAGATAATTCCTGACAAGGGAGGTGGGGATGGAATTAATATACTGGCTTTTGTTTCACTAAATACACATCGAGATAAGGAGATGGGTTCTAAACTTCCTTATGTACCCCTCAGACGCTTGAACTCCTACAGGAATTGTCTCATCTCAATGAAGAATTCCTTTGTGATACATTTAGATACGTTTTCAGAAGTTCATTCTAGTTGAGTGAATGGGAAAAGTTCTGTAGCCTGACACTCACCAAGCAAAGCTAGCTGAGGAATTCTGGGAATTGAAGTCCACAGGTCTTAAAGTTGCCAAGGTTGGAGATCTCTGCTCTAGAATGCCTGATGAGAGTGAGGGATGTTAAAGGCCTTAGGTCCAGAGGTATTCGATGGTTCTGACCAGTTCTGGAGAACCAGTAGTGGAAATTTTGAGGAGTTCGGAGAACCGGCAAATGCCACCTCTGACTGGCCCCACTCCCATCTATTCTCTGCCTCCTGAGTCCCAGTGTCAGGATTCTGGCAGTTACTCCAGTTAAATCATGAGCCTGGAGCCACACTCCCAAAACTACAAAGGATTTATTTGAAGTTAACATTCTGGCATTTGCCTGGGTGAAGCCAATTCTGAGACATGAAATTCACTGTCACCCTTGATCCTGCTTTCCCCCCCACATCCCTCTGGGTATATCATCCAACAAAACACGTCCATAGCCAAGAGTCAACATTCATGCTCTCCAATTAGATTTTTGTGTGGTAGAAGCTTCAGTCATCTAATCAGTCTCTGAAGAAAATATGAATGGAATGTACTTTCGATTCCACACTGCTTCCTGCTCTTTGAAACTCCCCCCCCCCTTTCTGTTGACAACTATAAAACGTGCATACAAACTGTTTTATGAGTTGACAACCAGCTGATTGGCTGGGTCTTCTTTTGTTGCCCTGCACAGGAAAATGGAGCTGGAAAGCAGGCTAGTGGGGTGGGGAGGGAATGGGATTTTGCAGTAACCTTCCCTCAGGAGTGGGGTGGTGCTCTGTCTTACATATTGGCAGAAAAAAAATCAGAAAATAAAATACAAGCTAAATAGTCCAGACCTTGTTGAGGATCCAAACTTTGTCAAGGACCTTGGAGTACTCATTTCTAATTATCTAAGTGCTAGAGCCCACTGTAACTACATAGCCAAAAAGGCATCAAGAGTTGTTAATCTAATCCTACATAGCTTCTTCTCTGGTAATATTACACTACGAACTAGAGCATACAAAACATTTGCTAGACCTATACTTGAATACAGCTCATCAGTCCGGAACCCATATCATGTATCTGATATTAACACAACTGAAAAAGTCCAGAAATATTTCACAAGAAGAGTTCTCCACTCCTCTACTCATTGCAGAATACCTTATGCCACCAGACTTGAAACTCTAGACCAAGAAAACCTAGAACTATGCCACCTCCAGTCTGATCTAAATATAGTGTATAAAATCATACATTGCGATGTCCTACCTGCAAATGAATACTTCAACTTCAATCATAACAATACAAGAGCACACAATAGATACAAACTCAAGGTTAATCGCACCAAACTTGACTACAGAAAATACAACTTCAGCAACAGAGTGGTCAATGTTTGGAATACACTACCTGATTCTGTGGTTTCTTCCCAAAAAACTTTAACCTTAGACTGTCTACTATTGACCTCACCGTCTTCCTAAGAGGCCTGTAGGGGGCGTGCATAAGCACACCAATCATGCCTGTCCTATTGTTTTTTATTTTTCTTATAAGTATCTATCGCATGTATTCAAAACTATATTTATTCTTATACCTGTATTTTGTGAGCGATTGACAAATCAAATAAATACTAAATACTAAAATCTAATCAGTCTCTGAAGAAAATATGAATGGAATGTACTTTTGATTCCACACAGCTGCCTGCTCTTTGAAACTCCTCGAGTTCTTTCTATTGACAATTATAAAACATGGATACAATTTTTTTTATGAGTTGACACCTAGCTGATTGGCTGGGCCTTCTTTTGTTGTCCTTCACAGGAGAATGGAGCTGGAAAGCAGGTTAGTGGGGTGGGGAGGGAATGGGATTTAGCAGTAACCTTCCCCCAGGAGTGGGGTGGGAATGGAGATTTTACAGTATCCTTCTCTGCCATGCCCACCAAGCCACAGCCATAGAACTGGTCGTCAAGATTTTTGAATCCCACCACTGTTTCGGTCAGCCACATCTGGAAAGCCAGAGATTGGTTAATTGTTCTCATTGTTCGGAAATTTCTCCTAAGTTGGTTCTCCCGTTAATGATCTTCCACCCATTACTTCTTGTCCTGCTCTCAGGTGCTTTGGAGAATAGGTGGGTCAACTCTATCGTCTCTGTGAAAGCTCTTCAAGGACTGGAAGACTGCTATCGTAGACTCCCTGGGCCTAAACTAGACATCCAGAGCTCAGTTGCTTCTTTGCTGTATTTTTTAGTGAGAGATCTTATGTACCAGTAAGGCTCGCCAATGGGTTGCGCTAATAGGAGCAAAAGGCTAACAGTGATTGATGACAGGCAGCTCCACAAGGAGTAGGGGAATCACCATTTACATTTCCCTCAATATACCTTCAATCAGAGTACCTGCCATTTAAATTCTCCATGCAGCAATGCCACATCAAGGATTTTTCCAGTACATTTAAATGATATGTTGTTGCATTACTGCCACTTAGCAGAATGCTGCAGGGAGGTTGGAGGGTGAGATAGTAGGAAATCCAGCAGAGACTGTTGAAATGCCTGAGGTAAATGGTACTTGACATAAAGAAACCTGCCATATGATAGAAGCACTTCTTATATTGCTTATATTGAAATAAAAGTAGAAGAAGAAAAAACCAAGAAGGAATCCAATGTGCTTGTGTCATTTGGTCATTTCCTGTGAACTCCAAATCTCTCCTGACTCCTGCTATCTGTGAGGAAGGGGGTGATGTTTTACAGTTCACATTACTTATTTTCATTACTCTCCAAAAATGTCACGGACACATTACTTAGAATAAAGTACTCCTTTATCTGAATAAGCCACTAAGAGGTACAGCCAAGTCATACTACGTGATGCAATACGGTATGTAATAAAATATAAGTGGCAAGCCAGAAGGTGAAGGCAAATGCAATCTGCACATTAAATTATACACACCAGTCATTAAACTTAATTTGTAAAGTATTTAAGCCCTCTTGGAGAACATGAAGGATAATAATTTCTCTCTTTTTATCTTTGGAAGGATCCTTTGATTCTTACTGGCAAAAAAAGAGGGAAGTCTTCACTTTACAAATCACTTTTTTATGCACAAAATATTGGCTGATATAATATTCTCCTCCCAAAAAAATTCTTAATGCAAATTTAATAGTGCAGTTTTCAAAATGGCCTAATTAACATTTTGCAAAAAAGGTACTTTAGATATTAGTATTTTGTACCCAAGGGATTCAGTAATATGTTCCCTTAGATCTTTTTTTTTATATAAATAGCAAACTTTGCAAAGTTATTTCTTGTGAGACCCATGGGGAGTCCTTTGGTCAAGGGAGCTGGTTTGGAAATTAAAAAATCATTAAGACTTCCACTTTTATTTCACCTTTGGAAGATGCATTCATAATGACACAGTTGGAATAAAAATAGAGGGAAGTCATATGAGGCTTTTTACAACAGTTCTACATTACTTCATTGCAAGGACCCCCAATGGTCAGGGAAGCTAACTTGTAAGATACAAATTAGTATATTAAGCAGAGACCAAAAGAACTTCTCTTCTGTACAAATATTATGGGAGTTAGGTTGTAAAAGTTTGTTAAATTTACTAGGGAAATGACCAGAAATGTTAACTGCAAATGTTGCATTGGTTCATTTCAAGATCATGTGACGATCACGTGAGGTGATAATACTGCTTCACACTGCATTGGTGAGACCACATTTGAAATGCTGTATCAAGTTCTGGTCACAACACTCCAAAAATGATATTGATACAAAAAGTGTAGAGGAGAACAACAAAAATGATAAAAGGCCTAGAAGCTAAACTGTACAATGGATTGTTTGAGGGAACTAGCTATTGTCTAGTCAAATAAGGAGAAGGATTAGGGGTGAGATGATAGCAGTCTTCCATTACTTCAGGGTCTGTCATATTTCCCAAAGCACCTGAAGGCAGGTCAGGAAGTAATGGGTAGACTATAAAAGAGAGATCCAACCTATAGAACTGCAGAGAAGTAGAAGAACACTCATAAAAAGAAGAACACTGACATCCCCTAAAGTCTGCTGAAGATGTTACCCAATGAATGAAACATTTGGAAACCAACCCACAAGCTCGGAGAACAAATCTTCGTATTTATCTTATACCCAAGCTACAGATATTTGACATTATATTGCAATGCAGATAAATTTTCTGACAGTGACAATTTCCTGATCGCCATCAGAAGAATGGCTTGCCTCCATAAGATGTGAGTTGTGAGTTCAATCACTGGAGGGTTTCAAGAAGAGATTGGACAGCCATTTATCTGGAATGGTATAGGACAGGGATGTCAAACTCGATTTCATTGAGGGCCACATCAGGGTTATGTTTGACCTCAGGGGGGTGAGTGGGTGTGGCCAGTTCGATGACCTGTGGCCTGTTTCGCTGGCAGAGGGCTGCAGGAGGCCATCACAGCAAAAACAAAAGCTTGGGTGGGGGCGGCCCAACCTCCATTTTTATTGGCAGAGGCACCGCGGGCCAGTCCTTCACTGTTTCCAGGGCAGCCCATAGGCCAGATCTAAGCACCCTGTGGGCTGGTCTGGAAGTACAGGCTTTGAGTTTGACACCCCTGGTATAGGGTATTCTATTTGAGCAGGTGGTTAGACTATAAGACCTCCAGGATCCCTTCCAATCTATGTTATAGAATAATCCTACATTAGGATTTTGAAATCCTAATTCTTTATTGGGATGGCAAAAAATTGCTCTTGGGAAATTATGAATAATATAGAACTGCCAAGCACAAATATACAATATAAGGATTTCTAAAATATCATTAGCTAGGCTTTCTCTCAATTTGCCACCACATTTTAAATTAGAATTCCTTGGAAACTTTTAAAAGATTCATGGGGCCATTCTAGGATTTAGTGACTGCAGATGGTCTCAGAGAGAGACTATTGGTAAATACTGTTTCATTCCCTGGAGATAGTCAGGTAGAAAAAGGAGAGCTTCTTAACAAACAGAATAATTTTATTCAACAGACTTAATGGAAGTTTTTGATTGTTTTTTTATTTTACTATACAAAGGATGAAATAATGATCCTGTTTTAGCATAGTAATTAGTGTAAAGGGTATTGGATTATTTCATCCTTTGAATAGATAATACAATACCACTTCCCACCGTATTCCTTCCAAATGGAGATACAGATTATATTAATAGAATTGCTTTCATTTTTTCCTGATGTAAACAAGCTACTTCCTTGGGTGGCTAATAACATTTAATGATTGTTAAAGGTATTGTTTGAATTCACTGTACTTATTTGAAAAGATTTTTTTTGATCAGGTTGCAATGGAAAGTATTTATCATCATTAAAATAAAGTAAGTATGATGTAAGGATAACTGAGAGCAAATACTTTCTTAAAATAATATCATAATATTCCTGATCTTGGTCTACTATTTTAACATTACAGCAGTCAGGCTTTTAGATTGTTGCTTCTGAAAGACTGGTTAAATATGTAATTCTGAATTAATTCTAGACTGAGTACAGATAAATGTTTCCTTTGTGTTCCTGCTGAATAGCTGTTAAAGATTTGGGATCTCAAGCTGTTTCCACAAACATAAAGCATAGAATAACAGAGTTATTAGTTGGTTACTTTCCATCCATTGCTTCTTGTCTTGCATTCTGGTGCTCTGGAAAATTAGCTAATCCCCTCATTTTAGCCCCTCAAATACTGGAACACTGCTATCATGTCTCCCCCTAGTCCTTCTTTTTACTAGCTTAGAAATATCCAATTCCTACAACCGTTCTTCATTCTGTTTTAGCCTCCAGCCCCTTAATCATCCTTGTTGCTCTTCTTTATACTCTTTTCAGTGTCTCAACATCTTTTTTTATATCATGCTGACCAAAATTGGATTCAATTTTGGGAAATGAAGATAAATAACTCAATAAAGATATATTAAGAGAAGACCAATGCTGCATCACTAAAGGTTATTAAGAAAACACTGGACAAACACCTGTCTGAAATGGTACAGGGTCTGCAGTGGGCTGGACTAGAAGACCTCCATGATCCCTTCTAGTTCTATTCTGATTCTGCTTGACTCAACTTTTTCCTAATTTGGGGAATGGACCCCTAAAACTGTGATTATGTGACATGCGCACATTCTCATTATGCAAGTCCAAAAAGGATGTATTTAAACATATGAGATCAGTAATAGTAGGGAGTCATGTAAGTGTGCCACTTAAGATTATTAAACAACTGTGTTATATAAATCTGTTAAAAATCAATAATCAATCCTTTCATCAGTCTGAAGCATAGCAACCTTGCCAAGATGATGGAACATGTGGAAGCTGAGCAATTCTAGACAGGCTCTTCTAGCAATTCTAGAAGATCTAAAAATCTTCCTTAACCTAATTACAGGATGAGAGCTTACACGGAGAAGGTTCTAGCAGCTCTAATACAGTGTTTCTCAACCTTGATAATTTAAAGATGTGTGGATTTCAACTCCCAGAATTTCCCAGCCAGCATCTTAAAGTTAGCAAGGCTGAAAAACACTCTCTAATAGAAGATTTGGTAAGGGAGCAGATAGAGGTGTCTGTTCCTGTTTCTGCTCTTACATAATGGCATTTTTTATACCATTAATCATAGTATTCTACTTGACTACTTCGGGTGTTGGGAACATAGCTTTGTTGTGGTTCTACTCCTGTCTCAAGGGCAGCCGAGCTCTTACTGAAAAGTCACGTTCTCTTCAGCAGCCATGTCCTTGGAAAAACTTGGCAGTTACAGCAGAAAGTAGCAGCCAGTTGGGATATTTTCAAGGAAGAATGTGTCACCTGTTCGAGAAACTACCGGATTTTCCCTGGGAAGATGGCATACAATGACAATGTTCCATACAATGTTCCAGAAGATGCATTTGTGCCTGAAGTTTTTCCTGGCTGTTCTTGCTAGGAAAAGGCTCAGATTAGGTATAAAAATGATTATCGCTATGATTAAACACTATGATTATCATGGTTTTTCCCAAAACAAAAGCAAGATGAATTGCAGCAGGAACTAAACAGTGAGATTGAAAGAACCTTATGAGATGAGAAGAGTATAGTAGAGTAGATAAAAGTAGAGTAGAGTAGAGTAGAGTAGAGAAGAGAAGAGAAGAGAAGAGAAGAGAAGAGAAGAGAAGAGAAGAGAGGAGAGAAAAGAGAAGAAAAGAGAAAAGAATATTTTATTTGGCCAAGTGTGATTAGACACACAAGAAATTTGTCTCTGGTGCAGAAGCTCTCAGTGTACATGCAGAGCAACAGAATAATAATTATCATTATAATTAAAACACCAATAAAAGGGGGTAATAAGGAAGATAAGAAAGATAATAATAATTGCTACAACCATATGACCTGGGTGAATGTACATAGACATTGGATAGCACTGTGAGAATTCGGTAATCAGTAGAGTGATGGCACAAGGGAAGAAACTATCCCTGTTTCTAGTTGTTTTGCATTTTCTAGAAAGCTTTCATGACTTCTTGAAGATTCCTACATCAGTATAGAGGATAAAAATATGATAAATAAATACAAGTGGGGATAATCCAACAAGTGTGGATAACATATGTCTTAATACTACTTAGTCCTTGAGAATTTTCTCCAGTTGGAAACTGTTCTGTACTATTCTGTATTCATGACTGTTATTTGCCTTTTCCAGAAATGGAAGGCTCTTCATTGCTTAATTCAAAAACTTCACACTGTTGGGGCTTCCACGTCCTTACACTGGTCAGTAGTTATTTCTTCATTTACGACCACAATTATCACATTTTTTTCTGTTGTTAAGCAACACAGAAATTGAACTTTGCCTAATTTTACAACCTTTCTTGCCACAGTTATTAAGTGAATCCCCACAGTCGTTAAGTTGGTAACATGGTTGTTCAATGAACCTGGCTCCCCCATTGACTTTGCTAGTCAATCAGTCGCAAAAGGGGATCACATGACCCCAGGACCACTGCATCTGTCACAGGGGTGGGATTCAACCAGTGTTACTACTGGTTTGATGACAACATTTTGCGTGCTGTGCGTGCTTGAAAAAAAACCTTAAACTGTGCTTCCCGAACAGCTGAAAAGTGCTGCTCACGGATGTGCAGCATTTGAAAAGCCTCTTTTTTCTGGCTTTTTCAACCTCACCTGTGTTGTGCAAAGCAGTTGAGGTTGAAAAAGCAGGAAATAAAGGACAGGTAAGGGCCCAGGTGGGCGGGTGGGCCAAACAGCGGCAAACACAGAACTGGTTATGTGTCTGCTGCTCTTCAGAGCAGTCACTAAATGAACGAGAACTTCCTGTATTAACAAAAGTAGGAAAATTATTGGTTGAGTGAGATGGCAGTATCTAAAATTTGTTTGGATAAGAAATGAGCCAACAGATCTGTGACAATCAACAGAGATTCTCTTAACTGAGGAAGTATTTGGCATAGCATCATTTTGGTGGATCACTGCTTGCAGTTTTCTTTATATAAGAGAGGCTTCACAGGATGTGACAAAAAAGTTAGACCCAAAGATTTCTGACCTTGGACAAAGAAAGAAGAAAAAAAAAACCTGGTAGCAAGAGCTCTGGTTAACAGTATTTATCAGAAGAAGTTAGAGGCTATGAGAAACTCTTTTCAAAGGAGCCACTTACTACACTGTAAAGTCAAAACTCTTGCTATTTTCTTGGCTTTTTTTATGTAGTGGAGATGACTCATTTGTGAAGGAGGGATAATCTACTGTGTATCTCTGTACACTATTTTGCTAGCTTGCCTTCTGAAGTAGTGGTTGCTCCAACACTGGAGGCTTTTAAGAAGAGACTACACAATGCTGCAATGTGTGAAATGGAATAGGGTCTCCTGCTTGAGGAGGTTGGATTAGAAGACCTCCAAGGTCCCTCCCAGTTCTGTTATTCTGTATTCTAATTCTCACACGAGAAATAGTGAACAAAACTCTGTTATCCCTTACTTCAGGGAAGGAGTTGGGGTGATTGAATGGAGCTGAGCATTTACTGGCTGGATGCCATTTCTGACACCATACATATTTGCTTAATCAGAAAATTAGGCTTAAAATATAAATACAGTCATTGTAACTTAGATTGCAAGACACATTAAAACAAACCCTAGCTTACTGTGAGGAATGAATCCAACCACTGACCAAAGCAAACCTGGCTTGCTTATTTGCAACTTAACATGATATGATAAACTCATCAATTTAATATGTAAATTGTGGCCATTGAATGTGTTGGATAAAACCAGCTAACTATGGTTTGTTCAATGCAATATGGTTAAAGAGAATATTCTGTGAACATATGCTATGTCATATTTTGTGATCATTTTCTTAATGGAGTGTCTGGAGTTTCTTTGAGGAATAAAAAAGAAAAGAAAAATGTAATATAACAAGTAAGAGGAATGCTCATCCTCCTCATATGAAAAGCCTCAGAAACAAGAGAAAGTCATAAGACGGTTAAATAAAAGGTAAAGGACTTTGTGGATTTTATTCTGCTAGTAATTGCCAAATATAGACAGCAGTACTTCTTTCAGTTTCAAGGCTATTGAGCTAACACTATCACAAGACATTTCTGTAGTCATGTGACTTTCATGACATCATGGAATGGTGTTACTTTCCCACCATAGTGGTACCCATTCATCTACTCTCATTTGTATGCTTTTGAACTGCAAGGTTGACAAGAGCTGGAGCAAGTAACAGGAGCTCACCTGGTCACATGGTGCTTGGGTCTTGAACCTGGACTGCTGGCTTTCCAACCAACAAGATCAGCATCTTAACCGCTGAGCCACTGCACTGCCGAAGTCATAAGAACTTTGCTCTTTTATTTTTCATACCTGTTTTAGAGCTTCTTTGTAAATATATCTGCCCTGAGCTATTTCCTTGTCAGCCTTGACAAGGCTTAACAATATGAACATGTTCATTAATGTTGTTTTGAAAATCATCATCAGTATAAAGCCAAGGCTTAACAGCACCAAGACAAGTAATAATGATATCCTGACATGATATCAAATGGGAAACAAAAGGCAATAACATTGTCAGGCTGCTAAAACTTGCCTTTGGGAGGATGCATTGTATATACTTCATATCTTCCATCATGCCACCCCACACACACTTTTTAATTTTTAGTTATTTGAATCTTTGACAATTTTTCTCCGTCTCTTGATTTCAAATTTCCATGCACTCACAGATACCAATGGTCCACAACTTATAACCATTCATTTAGTGATTGTTCGACATTATGACAGCAGTGAAAAATGTACTGGACTGGGTTTTTTCACATTTAATGACTGTTGCAGCATCCCCGCGGTTCACATGATCAAAATTCAGATACTTGGCAACTGGTTCACATATATGATGGTTGTAGCATTCTGAGGTTCATCTTTATGATGGTTGCAGTGTCCTGTGGTTTACTCACTGGTTCCTTGGTTTTTGTTATGGTGGTTATTACAGATAGTCCTCAGCTTCTCTTATTTCCTTCCCCAAGCACCAGATATAAACTTCTTTCTCTGTTTTTGTAATTAGGCTGGGACATCACAAGGAAATACTTAATGAACAGAGTTTGGGACACACATTGTTATCACCTTGCTTACCTATGGATGTTCATGTACACTAGGGGTCGGCAACCTTAAACACTCAAAGAGCTACAAAGGTCCTAACTGAAAGCTCCCATTCTGGAAGTCCGTTCCCCTACCATAGAGCCTATCCTAATGTGCCATCCTTTTTCCTCTGCTGACTAGAAGTCCAGTTCCGCCACCATAGAGTCTCCTCCTAGCGCGGTATCCTTTTTCCTTTGACCAACTGGCGACAGGGAGCCTCAGCAGAGGGATGAAAAGTTGCTGACCCCTGATATATGCAGTTGTCATTCCCCTTTCATCCCATAGATATTGACTTTTACCATCCATCACAGCTTACCATCAAGTGAGGCTTTTATACATACATCCTTGCCAGATGAGTAAGTTATCAGTTGCATCTCTGTCACATACAGCATTCTTTGATATTAATAAGGACAAAACCATTACAGCAGGATTTTTTTTTGCCAGTTCAGCACCAAGAGAATTAAAACTGAGTTTTACTGTAATCATGTTCACACGAGGATTTTTAATTTAGAGATTATTGTACAAGCAAAATACCTTTGCCTGCATCTCATCTCATCTCATCAACTATACAAAGTCAGAATACCTTTCACTAATATGATTAATGTATTACATTTCATTCATTATTCTAACTACATGCATGCTTCCCATTTGCCATTCTTTCTTAAACAATACAGGAGATAAATGTATAGAGCATTGCAGCTTTTATGACAGCTAGTTATGGGGAAAAGCTTAAAGCATAAAAGAAGAGAATATCTAAAGGTTTCTCTCTCTCTTCCCTTTTTTTATTTTGCTCTAAAATAGCTTTAAGACTATTTGCCAAAAATGTTTTTTAAAAGAAGAAGGATGCACGGTATTCTGATCTATGGACAGTAATTTGCAAAATCTCTTTCCTTGTTAATTTTTACAGTGAATAAAATGCAATTTAAACAAAAATAATTAAGAGCAATTTGGCAGATGGACATTTTTCTCTTACTATGCTAAATGCTGATTTTATTTGCATTAAACCCTACCACCCACAAAACACAATTCAAGCACAAATGCTTCCATTAAAAAAAAAAAATACAATTAGTTACTTCTGCTTGCTTAGGCGCGCACACACACACACACACACACACACATACACACACACTGTTACATGTTTGTGCTGTGGATGTATGAAATATCATCCTTCATATAATTTTCAAAAATAACCAACTACAACCCAGAATTAAATCTATGTAAATATATCTTCTTTGTCCTGGATACTGTTAAAATATGGGAGCTTCAATTCCCAGAATTTTCATGGCTCTGACTTTTGATAGTGCTAGGTCATCTCTTTTCATTAAGAAGTGAGGGGAGCTGCACATCTATTTTATATAATTAATTATATATAATTATATATAATTAATTATAATTATAAGAAAAGATCTTACAAACTGTCAAAAATAAGAATGTTTTAAAATTTTCTCTGTTTCCTTCTCCCTATCCCTTTTTTCTTTTCTTTCTACTCTTTCATGTATGTATGTGTTGTCGAGTTGTTGTTGTTTTTAGTTGTAAAATTAATAAAATTGTTTTTCTTTTAAAAAAAACAAAGAAGTGAGAGAAGCTGAATGTCAACTCAAAAATATTTCTCTGGTCTTTTAGAGTTGCCAGCAGAAAGGAAGTGGGGGAAGTAATGCATTCCTTAAATGCTTTTATAGATAATTGCTAGGTGCTTCTGGTACACAAGATTATTACTGGAGAGCATGATTGATGACTTTTGGCTATGGATGTGTCCTATTGGAAAATATACATCCAGGGGGTGGGGAAGACCAGGATCAAGGATAAAATGAATGATGTGTCTCAGAGTTGGCTGTATCCAGGTAGCACGGCATGTTCACTCCCAATAAATCTTTTTTTTTTTTTTTACTTTGAGAGATGTGGCTACAAACTCATGATTTGAATGGGGATGGATGCTGGAGCCCTGACCCAAGACAATTAAAAAAAATATATTATTGGTCGTTACAAAATTATCTTTTATTTTTAACTAAATGCATATTAATGAATTCCAACCTGGATTGTTAGTTCAGCTCTTGGACTCATGGTAGCTGAAAAACAACAGATCTGAAGAATAACAAGTTTGGGAAGTGTGGAATATTCTATTTAAATGCCATGAACATACACATTTATTAAGGTTTATAGGTATACTGGATGGCAGAAGTTGATTTACAGACAAATAATCTTTGGAAAGAAGCCAGAAGAATCCAATTTCCTTCTTGTTGCTGACTCCACTATGATGATTAATACAGAGCCTGTGTACTTTCAGGGGTAAAACAACACTTACAGCAAAAAAACACTACCACAGATCTTTCTCTCCTACTTAGCATCTGGCTTTGGTCATGGTTTAGTTACAGATACTTATAGCCTTATTAGAAAAGCTGTTATTAAAAGATGAGTAAGCATGCGTTATTTGAAAGTTCAACTCTAAAATTTAATAGAAACTTTGTTCTGTTGTCTGATCCTCAGTCACTTTCCAACAAAAGAGGAACCTGCAACTATGGTCGAATTTTAAAAGACCTCTGGAAATAATCAACCCTTTCTCTGGGATCTTCCTGAACATGGGAAGAAAAATTAAATTGAGAATGAGAGAAAAGAGGAAAATGGTGCTTCTATTCATTTAGTGACCATTCAAAGTTACAACGGTACTGGAAAAAGTGACTTATGACCATTTTTCACTTATACAACCTGTGATGACCTGGAGTGTAACACAAACTTAACAAAATCCAAAATGTAAATGTCCTTTAATGCCTTGGCCCCACTGATCAATAATTCTCAGTTGTCTCTCATCTCTCTCTTATTTACTAGTCTCCCCAGCTACAACCAAGGCCGCTTCCTCTCTCGTAAGCCAAGTTGTTGCCTTCTCTGTTTCTCCCTGTGTGTCCTAGGATGAAGAGGGGATGGGCCTGACTACCCAGCCAGCCTCTGCCCTTCCTCAGCCTTTTCCACAACCTTTGGAGCCACACCTCCACTCCCTGTAGGCTGTTCCTCCTCTCCCTCAGAGTCAGTCTGCACCAAGGGCATGAAATGACCTTTGAAGCATCCCCATGATCATGAGATTGAAATTCAGATGCTTGGCAATTTGGTTCATATTTATGACTGTTGAAGGTCATGTGGGACCTTCTGACAAGCAAAGTCAATGGAGAAGCTAAAGTCATTTAACAACTGGGTTACTAATTTATCAACTGCAGTGTTTCACTTTACAAGTAGGGCAAAAAAAGGTTGTAAAGTCAGGCAAAATTCACTTTAAAATATCTCACTTAGTAACAGAAATTTTGGGCTCAATTGTGGTCATCAGTTGAGGGCTACCTTGTAATGCAAATCCCGAACCACTACTTCCCCCAGGATCTGAGCATGCAGCCCCTAAAATTTCCAAATTCCAGTTTATAAAGAATCCTGGTGGCGCACTGGTTAGAATGCAGTATTGCAGGCAAACTCTGCCCACAGTCTGGAGTTGGATCCTGACAGGGCCCAAGGTTGTCTTAGTCTTTCATCTTTCTAAGGTCGGTAAAACAAGGATCCAGATTGTTGGGGGCAATAGGCTGACATTGCAAAAATGACTCCTCTCCTTCATTAAACCAAGTGTGGGTGTGGCCAGCAGGTGATATATCCAGCCTGTGGGCAGCAAGTTTGATACTCCTGATTTAAGTGATATCGCTATTGCAAGAATTGTCTCTATAACTTGCTTTTGTTACCCAAATCAAGTTCTGGAATAAACATAGAACAGAGAGAAAAAAGAAGAGCCAAATTAATTATCCACAGCCCCTGAAACAGAGAGCCACCCAAAACAGGAACCATTTCTGCAAATTCAACTTGTGTCCCATACATCAAACACTTGCATCCTACACAAGGGCACAGGGAGTAATGGAGAAGGCAACAGTTTCTCATTCCTGTTGAACAACTCTATTGTTAGTCCCTGGTTCCTTGTATTATTAGCAAAGGGAAGCTTCCTGCTTCCCAACGGATTATTTGATCTTTGGATTGCAATGATATACATTTTTTAATAATCCAGAGGAAAATAACAATCTCCATCAGCATCCAAATGATATCACGATAGTGATATACCACTCAGTGATAAGCCTATTTAAAAGTTGCCAAGACACCACTAAGCTGTGATAGCAATATGAAGATAGTGTTTAAAAATGGCAGAGCGCCCATCTATACTATAACTAAAAGATTGATTTATTTTTATTTGTCAATTGCTTATAATAGGTAAAAGTAAAAACATAGTTTTTAGAATACATGGATTCATATAAGAAAAATAAAAAATATACACAAAAGAAACAATAGGACAGGGACGGTAGGCACATTGGTATGCTTATGCACTCCCCTACAGACCTCTTAGGAAAGGGATGAGGTCAATAGTAGACAGTCTAAGGTTAAAGTTTTTGGGGTTTGGGGAAGAAACCACAGAATCAGGTAGAGTATTCCAGACATTGAACACTCTGTGGCTGAAGTTGTATTTCCTGCAATCAAGTTTGGTACAATTAACCTTGAGTTTGTATCTATTGTTTGCTCTTGTATAACACCAGAAGTCTTCTCTACAATTTTACTAAATGCGATAATAAACCATATTACAGTAACAAAACATAGAGCACAGAAACAAGCACGTTGTCCCAGAATGTATAAAGGTAGTTTGAATCTTTGCTGGAAATGCAAAAAACATGAAGGGACATTTTATCGTGTTTGGTGGACATGTAAAAAAAATGAATATAAATACACACATTAATTCAGAAGATCTTAAGCCCATGTCACACTGAACCAACGGATGCAAAAAGGATGTAAAACGGACAAAAAAGCTTGCCATCCGTTGGAAAACGCGATGTACTCACTGCCTCCGTTTTGCTTCCTCTCTATCCATCCAGCATCCATTTATTGATGTTTCATCCGCTCCGAAAGTTTTGAGCTGCCCAAAACTTTTGCATGGAAAATGTATCCAGTTTGTCCATTCTGCATCCGCTACGCATCCGCTAGGCATCCGCTACACATCCGTTACGCATCCGCTATATCCGCTAGGCATCTGCTACGCATCCATGCAACTCGCATCCGCCCGGACGTAGGGAGGAAGTGGAACGGACGCAGAACGGATGCAGAACGGATGCCTAGAGGATGCCTAGCGGATGCAGCACGGAAACAAAGCTTTTAAAGCGGAACAAACGTTCGCAGAGGGGACCTATCTCAGATATTAAGGATGTCTAGAGGATGCCTAGAGGATGCCTAGAGGATGCCTAGCGGAAAACCTATATTTCCTATAAAAAGGGGGAGCAACTCATCTGCATCTCACTTTCAGAACAACAGCCCAGCGGTGCAGGCCTCTGCAGCCTTCATCTGGCTCTTCCTCTTCCACAGCATCCAGTCATGTCCACCGTGGATTGTAGCAAAGTCCTTTCGGCAGCCACCATCGTTCTGCAACAGTGCGAAGCCATCTGCAGGCTCTGTGAACTCTACTGCGAGAAGAAAAGGAGCCACCCAAAAAGAGTCTGGCTCCAAAGATGGTTTACCAGAAGAGCAGAAGACGGACTGTACAACAAGCTGATGGTGGAGCTCAGGAACGAAGACACTCGGGCATTCCAGAACTTCATGAGGATGCCTCCAGCCATGTTTGACGAAGTTGTGCAGCGGCTGACACCCAGGTTGACCAAGGTAAACAACAGCTTCCGGCCCAGCCTGGAACCGGGCTCAAGGTGGCACTCACTCTGCGCCACCTGGCCTCAGGGACCACCTACAGGAGCATGCAGTATGGCTGGAGGGTGCCATCCAACACCATCAGCATTGTGGTCAGAGAAGTGGTACAGGCCATCATCGAAGAATACAAGGAGGAGCTCCTCCAGTACCCCTCCACTGAAGAAGGATGGAAGAAAGTTGCAGAGCAGTGGTATCAGAAGTGGAATTTCCCCCACACCGTTGGAGCCATAGATGGCAAGCATGTGGCCTGCAAAGCTCCAGCCAAGTCGGGGTCCACTTATTTCAATTACAAGGGCTTCTTCAGCATCATCCTCTTCGCCATGGTTGATGCTGACTACAAGTTCATGTACATCGATGCTTCAGGCTACGGCTCATCTTCAGATGCCCAGGTATACAGCGCCAGTCACCTCAAGGAGGAGCTGGAACGCAACCTCATCGTGGGCTTCCCAGATCCAGAACCCTTGCCCAACGACAGACAAGATGTGCCCTACTTCATCGTGGGGGATGATGCCTTCTCCCTCAGAACCTACCTCATGAAGCCCTACACTTCCAGACTCCTCACCCGTGAAGAGAGGATCTTCAACTACAGGCTGTCCAGGGCAAGGCGGGTAGTGAAGAACGCCTTTGGCATCCTGGCCAACAGGTTCCAGGTACTTCTCATCACCATGCAGCATTGCCCAGAGACCGTGAGGAGGATCATGGAAGCTTGCTGCATCCTGCACAATCTCATGCATACCCGCTACCCAGTCTTGCAGAATAGGCTTGTGGACCTCCAACAAGGCAATGGGGACATGGAGCCTGGGGAATGGAGGCAAGGGCAAAACCTGATCTACACTGAGGATGTGAAAGGCCCCAGCAGAGCCTCATATGAAGCGAAGAAGCAGCGCAACCTCCTGAGACACTGGTGCAACTCCCCAGCTGGAGCAGTGGAGTCGCAAGACAGGATGGTAGATGCTTAATGGATGCTTCCTCACATGGATGAGATTGGGCCATGTATGTTTGGATGGCCTACAATGAACAGGGCGTTTAATAAAGAGTTGTGTTTATGTTGACGTGTGGATAATTATTACATTATTATTGATAATAAAGGGCCATAGGTGTGGCACCTGGGAGGGTGGACCATACAGTCCCACTATGCTTGCACTGGAGGTTTATCTATCCCACTGCTATCCTAACCCATCCCACAGCTATTACCTATCCCACAGGTATCCTAACCCATCCCAAAGCTATCCTTACCCATCCCACAGGCATGCAAAGGCTTAAACCATTTCTCAAAGTTTCCACCAAGACTTTATTAAAAAAAAGAAATGAAGCAAGTGTGTGAATCATAAATAGACTTTATTAACAACAAGCTATAAAACAAGCACTCCTCTTGGTCGCTCAGTCTCAGGGGTGAAGGGTCCAGGTGCTGTGGAGGTGGCTGGTGCTGCAGTGCTTGTCATTAGCTCCTCCAGAAGCAGAAGCAGCAGAAGCCCCAGCCCCAGAAGAGTGAGCCCGTGCTGCAGAAGCCCCAGCAGAACCAGAGTGAGGGCCAGGGGGCGGGATGGTAGCCCTGTCCCTCTTGCAAGGACTGGTAGCAGATGGTTGAGGCTTGCTGTGCTTCCGCATGGTTGTGGGGTTGCTGGCTGGCAGGGAGGCTGGCAGGAACCAAGGCTGGCAGGAAGGCTGGCATGGAGGCTGGCACCAAGGCTGGCAGGAAGGCTGGCAGGCAGGCAGGCACCAAGGCTTGCAGGCAGACAGACAGCAAGGCTGGCAGGAAGGCTGGCAGGAAGGCTGGCAGGCAGGTTGGCAGGCAGGCACCAAGGCTGGCAGGAAGGCTGGCACCAAGGCAGGCACCAAGGCTGGCAGGGAGGCAGGCACCAAGGCTGGCAGGGAGGCTTGCAGGCAGGCAGGCACCAAAGCTGGCAGGCAGACATGAACCAAGGCTGGCAGGAAGGCAGGCAGCAAGGCTGGCAGCAAGGCTTGCAGGCAGGCATGCAGGCAGGGCAGGCAAGGCAGCCAATCCGTCCGGCAGCAGGTCTTTCCTCTGAATGGCGACCTGCTTCCGAGCTGCTTCCGTTATATCCACGGGGCTGACGCAATGCATCCCCCCCACATGTGCAATTAACGCCAGGCATCCGTTTGGCTTCCGCTCTGCATCCGCTAGGCTTCCGCTGTGCATCCGCTTCATCCGTTCGGCGTCCGCTCTGTATCCACTGTATCCGTTCCACGTCCGCTTTGCTGAGGTCCCCCGGAAGCCTAGCGGATGCGCCATCCGCTCTCATCCGCTTCCATCCGCTGAGCTTCCATTCCGCATCCACTTTCCATCCGCCCTGCGTCCTTCCCGCGTCTGTGTTATCCGCTCCGGTTATGCAAATTCTTGCCCCTTTTGAGAGCGGATAACAACGGATGGAACATTTTGCTCGTCCGTTGTGTCCTTTTTGCATCCATTGGGCAGTGTGACATGGGCTTTAAAGACTAATGTACAATTGAAACTAGAAGATTTTCTTTTGGGACTAATGGACAGGCAACTACTATGTCATGGAACTCTGTTTTTATATTTCCAAGGAAGACTATTAGATGCTTAAAAGGAGAAAGATTTGACAATGATAAAATGATAAAATTGACGGAGGTGTCCAAATTAACTTTTTTGATTAGTGAAAAAAACATCTATATTTATGGCTGACTGGAAACCCCTGACAGATTTTATTTATTTTTTTGCATAAAAAAAAGAGAAAAATGCACTTATGATTTTTGGTTTCGATAATTAAGGAAAAAAATGAGGATTTTTGTTATGATAGAAAGTACATGATAACTTTGTAATCATACGTGTATTTCCTGGAAAGAAAAATAGAAGCTTTCATTTGTTTTTATTCTTTATGCATTTTTATTATTTCTTTTCTTTTTGTTCTGTATTAGTTTGGGTTAATTTTTATGTTTTCTTTAAAACTTTTAATTTTACACACACACACACACACACACACACACAAACACACACACTTTTCCCTGCAATATTGCTGGCTGCTACAGTGGATGTCTGTACAACTTGCAAACTCACTTATTTCTGGGTTTTTAAAAATTCCTTCTAGAGTACAATTCAACTAAAATACTGTTTTCATTCCTTCAAATGAATCAGAATAAATTAAACTGTGGATGGTCTTTGAAATGAATGACAGATCTGTTGTGAAATTCTAAAAAACAACAACAATGTTCCAGTCACATTTCATCATTCTTTCCAGAAAAGAGGAAGATTTAAGAAACATCTGTTTCTAAATTATTTTTTTTAAAAAAACAGATTTTATGCTGCCCGCTCAAGTAGAAGGGGCTGTGACATTGGTTTGACAAATGCAAAACATTCTGAATTCTCTGATATGGTTTGGAGCTTATGATCTGTCATCGGAAAAACTTAGGAAAAAGAAGAAAGTTCATCATGAATTCCCAGCAGCCAGAAGAAGGTCACAGATTAGATACTCAACTTTCAATTTTTTTCATCACAATTTCCCTGAGAGGTACATTCTGTGCATTAAGTAATGCGCTGATTAATAATGCAATATTAAGAATTAGTGGAAGGTGGCCACCATCTCTCCACGGTTCAGCTGTACTTTGAACAGCATTCTCTAATAAATTACAGGAAACAAGCCAATAGACTTTTGTTGACAGATTTTAACTGGTAAATGAATTCTGCTGGTCATTTGCCAAAGATTTTACCATTCAAGAGGTGTAAATCAAACTGACTGGAAGAGGCAGTAACCTGCATAATTGTTGGCAGTGCCTTTGGCCAAGCATAAAAGCAGAAAGTAATTGTCCACAGCTTCTAAACAATGAGGTTGAAAGTGGGCACTGAATTTGATAATCTGTGCCTTTTTATGCAGTCACACCCAATAAGAATTTGGGGATGAAGATCAATGAATTTTTCAGTATAATTGGATATTGTATTCCATAAAGATATGCAAACTGCAGGTCTGTGTCCTGGGAAGCAGCTGACTGTGCAAAAATGGCGCTCAATGATCTGAAAAGTGGACCCTGCACCTGTGGAAATACCCAAGGAGGAGGAGGAGGAGGAGGAGGAGGAGGAGGAGGAGGAGGAGGAGGAGGAGGAGGAGGAGGAGGAGGAGGAGGAAGAGGAAGAGGAAGAAGAAGAAGAAGAAGAAGAAGAAGAAGAAGAAGAAGAAGAAGAAGAAGAAGAAGAAGAAGAAGAAGAAGAAGAAAAAGAAGAAGAAGAAGAGGCAGCAGCTAATGTATCCCAACTTTATTCAATCTGCTTTTGAGAGCAAAGAAGAAATACCACCACGCAAAAGATTTTCAAATGGGTTCCAATCGTAAAACCATAAAAGTGATTGTGCTAGTGTATTTCTTCCATCCAGAGGAAAAACCAGCGAACCAGAAAAACTTTCAATCAAAAGGAAGGAAAAAATTGTAATTAACAAATGAATGTCTTCTTAAGTGCAAATTAAGATCGATGCTTGCAATCGTAAAAGTCAAGTTCATTAATAGCAGTCTTTAGAGACAGGATGTATTATATAGACAGGATTATTTTAATAGCTGAGTAATCTGAAAAGTGTGGTCCTAGCTGCATGCAAAAATAAAATAAAATAAACCCATATTACTATTTCTCATCTGACCAAGGATGCTCATTCCTAAGTAGGCTTAGCCTTGATAGACTTTTTGGGAATTCCTTTGAAGGTAACTTGTGTGAAAATCTGAGTTGGTGGACTGGAGACAGGTCAATAATCTCAGAGTGGCCAGTAGAAGAATTCTGTCCAAGACTGACCAACTGATCCAACTAACAGAGCAAGGCAGGAGATAGGACTTTTGGAGGCTACTACCTCCATCTGAGTTGGTTACTGAAAAAACAACAACAACAAAGCTTTGCCTGTTTTCAGCAATGATACTCAAGAAGAACAGAGAACAAATCAGCAATAGCAAATTTACCACCCAGGGTGGTCTTGAAAGAGAATGCATTTTGAGATCAGAAAAATAAATAAAAGAACCACTCTATTACTGCTGATACTTTTTTTTAGCTGCCAAATAATGCTGTTATTTTCCTCCCATCTGAAGCCTCTTTTCAATTTATCCCCATGTAAGGTTATTGTTATTTCCCTACAGGGCTTTGAAAAGAAAACAAAAAAACAAACATACAAGTCAATTGACAGCACTTAGTAAAGCACTACCAATTACACAAAAAGATAATAAAAGCCCTCCTGGATGAGTCCTTTAAATACCTTAATCCAGCATTTTGTTTCTAATAGCAGTCAATCTGATGTCTCTTGGATATTTACAAGCAGGACATTGAGACCTTTTCCTGCCAGCATTCTCCTGCAACTGGTATTGGAAGCAGGTTATCCTTAAAACGCTAGGAAGTACAGAAGATTTTGCGTGATCTCCAGTTTGAAAAATGGAGATAAAAATGAAATCAGAACTTTTCCTTTTGGGCCTAATGGAAAAAGAACTGGAGAAAAAAATTGGAACTTTGTCACTATATATGTTGACAGCAGCAAGACTATTGTATGCACAAGAATGGAAGGATACTTCGATTCCTAGCATGTTGCAGAAGTTGATGGAGTGGGCAGAAATGGCAAAACTAACTATTTTGATTACAGAAAAGAACTTAAGTATTTTTGTTTCCACATGGAGACTGCTTCTGAACTTCATTCTTGAACTGGAAAAGAATGAAACATTGATTTGGGGTTCCACTGAGTAGATTGATAGATCTTTACAGAAATGGCTGATTCATATTATTGTGAAAAAGCAAAAAGTTGTGATTTTATGTTAGTGCCTTATTTTATTACAAAAAAGAGAGTCGGAAGTCAATGTTTCCTTTTATTTTTTTCTTATCCTTTTGCACTTTTCTTCCCCCTTTTCCTTCCCCTTGCTTTTCTATTTACTCTTGTATTTTACAATATTTTATAACTCAATAAAATATTAAACTAGAAAAAAAAAAACCTCTGGGAAGCACAGAATCTTTCAGAGTGCTAACTCTTGATAAACTCTTGATCATTGTAAATTTATCAAAGCCCCTCCTTAAAGCCATCCAACTTAGTGGTTGTCATCCCCTCTCATAGTAATGGATTTTATGGGTTGACTATCTGCTGTGTGAAGAAGTCAGGTTGCCATCCTATCAATCAGCTTCCTTGGAGAACTCCTACTCCTGAGTTTTTGTGAGAGGGAAATGAATTCTCCAGTTGTTATGAATGAAGGCAAATTTAAGTGTCCAGGATAATGTTGCTGGATGGAATCTAAGTTGTCATTGGGACCAGAGATTTAGTCTTCCAAGTTTTCAGACTTGGATTGGAGCCCATCCTCAGGAACCTCTCTCTTTAGGTGTGTGAAAGAAAGACCTTCTCTGACGTTGGGCTCCAGCACAAGTCCAAAAACTTGCAAGACTAAAACTCTGGTCCCAGTGACCAACTCAGATTGGATCCTGAAGCTTCAGTGGTTCTCAAGAATGTTGAATAGTTTTTAACTTCTCCTCAATTCTCAAACAAGAAGTACCAGTTCATTTCCATCCAGGGAGTGTAGAATTGGAATTATCTATGCAACTATTTCACAATTTATTGTATTACACATAACTTTAATGAGTTGGTGACTCAATAAATTTGCTATTAAGGCAACATGCAAGGAAATTTTGATGGGCGAAAAAGACAGTGCTGGTCATTTGATACAGATTTGTTTGCTGGGTACTTGGATTAATTAGTATTTTATGTGTTTAATTCTGTAATATTTCCAAGCAGGGACCAGTGTCAACAAACCAACCACACAGTTTATAATGTGAGTAACAGAGAGATTCCAGGGACAAAACAAACATGTAACAACAAACCCACAACATAGTTATCTGTAGTTCATTTCTTCTTTCCCAAATAACTTCTAATAAACCAAGATGTCAATGCCAAAATAATTTGTTCTATCTGTATAGAGCATCTTACATCACTATGTAAATTAACTATGTGAATATTATGTCACCATTCATGGCAGTTCCAAGAAGGTCAACATTGTAGCTTCTAGGTGAGTTAGTATTTAAGTGTCCTCCATTTTTCACACTGTGCTTTTTACTCCTGCTTTTCTTTTCTTTAGGGGCAGGGGATGATAATTGATGTTGAGTGCAAGTTGTGATATATGTAGAAGATGCCAAATTTAATCTCTGATAGTGCCAGAAAAAAAATGCCTGGAACTCTGGAGAATTGTGGTCTATTAGAGAGAACAAAATAATCCTTTCCATCATTGAGTAGGATGGCCAGCTCTGACTTAGTATATATACTCCTATATTTTGAGAAGTTAACCATACTTCAAAGACTTCCTTAGAAAATTGGAGGGGAATTATATTTCACAAAGAAAGGAATATTTTTTTGTTTTTGTTTTCATAAAGAAGACAGTTGAATTAAAATAAACTTTTGCATATGATATTCAGCAGAGAAAATATTGCTATCCAATCCTTAGGAAAAACTGATTCCTAAGTTAATGCACTAGAATTGAAGCTCTACTTTCTGGCTGCATCCAGTCCAATTTCTATTCTAGCAACATAAATTGAAGCTGATAATGTTATTATTTCACTGAGAGACGTAACACAGAAGTAAGTTCCCCAGATAAGTAATGCTGCCTTGGTAGGAACACTTGCAAAATGTCCTTTGTTCGACCCCATCCTCATTTTCAAGTGAACCTTCAAAAGCTGAAGGCCCTGTCCCACTGCACTTATGGATGCAAAGAGGATGTAAAACATTTAAAAAAGCTTGCCATCCGTTGGAAAACACTATGCATCCGTTGTGTACTCATTGTATACGTGTTTCACATACTCTATCCATCGAGGATCCGTCCATTGCAATTTCATCCGCACAAGAAGTTTTGAGCTGCACAAAACTTTATGAACGGATGAACTTTCCGCTGTGTATGATGTAAATCTGTGGCATGCGAGCAACAAACGTTCTAAGTCCGTTTATCACCCGTTAAAAGTCCGCTGTATCCTCTCTGCATCCTCTGGGCATCCTCGCAACTTACATCCGCTGCAGCTGAAAATGGAAAGAGGGAGGAAACAAAAGGTACACGGAACATCTACATAGCGTTAGTAGCATGGAAATAGAAATGATGTGTTTGCATCTGATATAAATCCGTGTGGCATCCCCTTTCTTTCCTTTAGGCGTACGTGATGCATCTGCTTCATCCGCTATGCATCTGCTTCAAAATTCTCCCCCGGAACCCCTTTGGAGGTGTCATCTGCTGTCATCTGCTAGGCTTCTTATTAACATCCGTTTAACATCCCTGCTACATACTACCCACGTCCGTTCTTTTCTGTTCTTTTCCGTTCTGTTTATGCAAATTTTCACCACTTTTTGAAGCGGATGATAATGGATGGAACCACCCCCAAAATTTTGCTCGTCCGCTGTGTCCTTTATGCATATGTTTTGCGTCCGTCGGCCAGTGAGACCTAGCCTTTACAAGATGGCTACAGAAATAGATGCTAGCAATAGAGTTTTAATTATGCTTATTTAATTAGATTTAGGCACCATGCAATCTAAATCTGGAATGTGTAATTTTAAGTTCCAGAATACTTATGGTTTAAGACTAATTCCAGGATGTTTTGAGGACATTAAAATATTAGTTCTTGGAGCTTTTATGTAGCGCTGTTAAAAGCACAGAATGGCTAGATGAACAGATAGATAGATGGACATACATTACCAAGGGGAAATATTATTTTCTAAAGAAAGATGGAAATAGCAAAAAAGGAAGAAAGAGTTCAGAAGGGAGTGGAATGTAAAAAATGCTCAAAGGAGAAAGATGTATGTTTTCTGCTTGTTTTATTATTCACTCTCCCAAGCCTCTCATGAAAGGTTACATTCATAAAAGGTAATATAACTGGCTCAAGGAAAGAAGAGAAATGATCCAGTGGAATAGTCTCTAATTACTAGGGTAGGTGATAGTTATGGTTGATAGTGCAGTGATATCACAAAGAGGCATGAAGAAGCAAAGCCAGGATCTTTCTCTGGAGATAATAGGGGCTGTTGCATTAGTTATTTATGTAACAAATTTACAACTCTTGTTTTCCAAAAGTCACAGGGAAAAAAGGAAGCTGCATGTGACCCTGGACTTTGGGCTGATCAACATTTTTTACTGAATAAGGGAAAAAACATTTTCAGAGTTTTTTTGAAATCAGTATTGCACAGGTAATCCTTGACTTTTGACCACAATTGAGCCCAAAATTTCTGTTCCTAAATAAAACAGTTGTTACATGAGTTTTGCCCCATTTTACAACATTTCTTGACACAGTTGTTAAGTGAATCACTGCAGTTGATAAGTTAGTAATACCGTTGTTAAATGAATCTGGCTTCCCCATTGGCTTTGCTTGTCAGAAGGTCACAAAACTGTGATCACATGACCCCTGGACACTGCAACTGTCATAAATATTTTCAGAGCAATGAAACCAGTGGTGGTTTTCTATCGGTTTGGTCTGGTTCTGCTGTTGGGCCCACCCACCTGTCCAGGTTCCCATACTCACCTTTATCCTCTAAATTTGAAGCACAGCTGCTTTGCGCGGCACAGAAGAGTGTCGTGTGGCAACTGCTGAAGCGACTGGGATTCTGCAGGCTTGCAGGAGGTGAGTTAGAATACTTCTGTGCCTGCGCAAATGCCTCTGCGCCTGCGCAAAGTATGCATTTGGTGCATGAGCACATGCAACATATGCACACACACAAAGTGCACCCACCAAGCCATGCCCACCGAACCGGTGGTAAAAATATTTGAATCTCAACACTGAATGAAACCATGTCGATCAAACAACTATCAATAAAATGGATCCAGAAAGCCAGGAAATCTAAGTACATTGGATGTTAGTCATTGAAAACAGATGTCTTTATAATTTCTTGAGATTGCAAAACAATATTTCAGGGCTCCAAGGGGTTCAGATGGGAATCTGTAATTTACATTTAATTTATTTTCAAAAGGTGCATTTAGAACTTATTTAGATGCCATTGTAGAGCTGAGAAACATGTCAGTCCATTCAAAGATTTTCCTTCAAGATGTAAATCTCAAAAGGTATTTTCAAAACCAAAGGAGCATTTTGAATAGTCCAACCAATACAGCATGGGGAAACTGTTGAAACAACTTCTATTAAAAACAAAGAATTTAAAATCCAGATGAATTTTACTTTTAGAGTTCTTCTGAAAAAAAAAAAAAAAAACTAGACAACCCACCAGACAATCTTTTCAAGCAAACAAGACCATTGGGTTTAGGAAATTATTGGGGGAAGTTTATTTAAATGTCACATTTTATTAGTTCTATTAGTTCTGTAACAGATATCGACTTTTTACACTATCTTCAACATTGAGTTTGACTCAAGAAGACTCAGGTCATAACTATTGTTTTGTGTTTTAAATTTCCCCTTTTTCTTTTTCTCACTCACTTTAAAAATGCTAATTTTGTAATCTGATAAGAAAACATATATTATGTCAGAGGTGGAATTCAGTAGGTTCTGACCAGTTCTGGAGAATGGGTAGCAGAAATTTTGAGTAGTTCAGAGAACCGGCAAATACCACTTCTGACTGGAGATTTTACAGTATCCTTCCCCTGCCACATCCACCAAGTCATACCCACAGAACTGGTAGTAAAAAAATTTGAATCTCACCATCGTTAACATCTCTATATAAGAATGACCAAATAACTGATTCACTAAAGTAATTGTATTGTCTCTCTGTTTATATTCTTGACTAAACAATATTTTAAAGACTCTTGAGAGTAAAATTGGGAGGAACGTGAATATTTTGCAAAATGATTGAAATCAATATAACATTGAGAGATATAATTCTTTATATCTAATCGATTTCAGGAAATATATTTTTCACTTAATGGCAATGTTATGTTAAAAAAACATTCTGAATAAGAAAAATATTCAGGATAGCAAAATGGATACATACAGAGACAACAGAGACAGTTTATGTAATATAATACAAAATATAGAACAGAACAAAATATTTTTTATTGGGCGAGGGAAAGAAGAAGTAAAATATTACTTTATTGGAGGTAAAGAGACTAAATATTCTTGTAAACATTCAAGGAAAGTGAGTAGTTTGCAAAGACTCTACAGTCAAAACAACATTAAGTAAAATAACTTTTTTTATTTAAATGATTCTAGGTTTCTTTTTCTTAACAATGGTGATGTTGAAAATAAAATAAAATATTCTTAAATAGAAAAGATTCAGGATAGCAACATGGAAATTTACTGCAGAAAGAGTTTATGTAATAAAAGATACAAAATATAGAACAGAACAAAAGTATTTATTGAGTAATGGAAAGTAGAAGTGAAATTATGAATTCATTGGAGATCACTAGGATTTAAACTATTTTTATATGATGCAGAGGTTTTTAAAAAACAAAACTTGACCATTAAACTATCAATATGCAACTTGTGGCTTGTTAATATACAAGTCATGATTGAATTGGCCTTCCTTCATAGCAGAGATTTGGAAAGTAGTCAGTTTGTAAAATCTGTTCCAAGAAGAGTTGCTAAATTATAGGTTTCTTTGCTAAATACAAAGATATATTGAATTATTAATTAGATACAGAGTATGGTAGCACTTCAACACTAATTTTATTAGAGCATAAGATGTTCTGATTCACAACTTGCTTCTTTTCATTAAAATATTAATGAAACAGAAAAAAACTAATGCTGGAAAAAAATTCACCATTGCTTCAGTAAGTGAATTATTGCCTCACCAATCCCCTAGTACAGTCTAGGAACATTGACAACAGATGCTTATAAAGCATCTGATGGTGATTTGGTATTATATTATATATTATATTATCCTAAAACTTTTGACAAAACTGCTTTGCACTGGTAGTTGAATAAATTCAATTATCCATGGATAATAAGCCACTACTGATAATCTACATTTAGCGACTGCCTTATTAAATGTTCATTTGCAGTTATGAAGTTGATGAAAAAAAAAAACTTTTATGACCAGACTTTGCATTTATGACCTTCACACTCTGTAAGGTAAAGAAAGCTGAAGTAAGAGCAGTGGCATGGTTATGGTTTCATTTAGCAACCACTTTACTTAATGTTTGGGTTGCTGGTCCAACTTTTGGTTGCTAAATGAGATGTTGTAATTTGTTGAGAAAGACAGAATAAATCCAAATTCTTACGCTGCATTTGTGTCGTAGATTCTTTCAAGGTTTTCTATTTGGACAGCACTTTGTTTTATTATTCTTGAATCCTTCACATCTGATTGTGGCCCTTCCTTGAAAATTAGGGGATGGTTTTAGAGATTGTACTCAATGGGGTAGTGAAAACTGTGGTGGGATTCAAAAAAATTTATTATTGGTTCTGTGGGCATGGTTTGGTGGGCATGGTGTGGCTTGATGGGCATGGCAGGGGAAGGATATTCTAAAACCTCCATTCCTTCCCCACTCCAGGGGAAGGATACTGTAAAATCCCCATTCCCTCTCCACCCCACTAACCTGCTTTCCAGCTCTATTCTCCTTTGCAGGGCAACAAAAGAAGACCCAGCCAATCAGCTGGGACTTGGGAGGCAAAGAATAGATGGGGGCAGGGCCAGGCAGAGGTAATATTTGCCAGTTCTCCAAATTACTCAAAATTTCCACTAGCTGTTCTCCAGAATTGGTCAGAATTTCCTGAATAACACCTCTGGCTGGAAAGTAATAAAAAAAAAGCCTCATCTAATCTTCTCGTTTCCTCACTTTGCATGATATTCTGCTGACTGCAAAGTAGCATCTGACATACTGTTAACATAGGTTCCATAGGAAAAGTCCTTTACTGGATACAGTAATAAAAAGTAGAAGCTTGCATGGAATATCTACTGATTTTTTTTCTTTACTTCATCATTTTTGACCTCATTTGTTTCTTCTTCCATTAAAAACTCATCTGTTTAACCTTCCCTTTACATTCTTTTCCAGAAAAGCCACAAGTCTTTGTTCATTGAGGATATAACTCATACTGTCTTGGTGAAAGTTTGCACTACCTTCTTCATGCTGTGATGAATTCATAACATTCAATTTTTTTGTTCAACTCTTAAATTCCTATTTGCATCCAGGAAATCAAAAGCTTTCTTACAGAAGTCCCTGATTTGACAAATACCACAGGTTAGCAGCAGACAAATCAGCAGAGCTGGTAATCAAAATTCAACCACAGGTTGCATCTAAAAGCCATGAAAGGTGAGCCACAGAAATAGGATGAACAGCAAAGAGAAAACACAATGACACTTGTGACAGAGTTAAATAGCTGCTTAGAATTATTCAGAGAGCAAGCAGTACCCAGACAGAATAAAATAAATAAATGACAGTCTAAGAAAAAAAGAAAGTTAAGCATAAATCAAGACTATTAAGAAGTTAAAAAAATTGAAATAAAGTTCAGGCAACTTCAAATCACAAGCTGATCTACTGCTTTGACTGCAACAGCAGACTTTCACAAAATTCCTCATTCCTTGGAAATAGACTTTACTCAAAATTTTCTTATTTAAGTTATCCTGACTTGTGGGGTGTGATTTGCTCATTCCTACATTTATGCTGCTAGATGCACATCCACCTAATAACTCTTGTGGGGGGACTAACATTTTGAAGGATTAAAATGTTATGGGATCAGACGAGCATAGTATGACCCAATACTTGTCAGCTTTATGGTTACTTGGCCTACAAAAATGTTTTTGCTTTTCTTGTTGGCAATATATTTTTAATATAAATGACCACAATAGATCTGATCTTGATAAAATCTCTGCTGATATGTTTTTTTTAATGGTTATTTATAAGAAAATACATAAATTAATGATGTATTTCAAAAATATTTGGCAGGTATTTTTTTACAATCTGCTGATTATAGAATGAAGAAACCTAAACCTTAAAAGCTAAGGATATTTCTCTTCTGAACAGGAAGATATGGACTGCATCAAAGTTTATTTTTGTAAACTGCATCAAAGTTTATTTTTCTCAGGAATGGAAGAATGTTGTTCCTCCAGGTATTATTGGCTTGAATTCCTACCAGACGCAGCCAATATGGGCGATTGTCTGGAACAATGGAAAATTAACCTCCACAGAGACCACTGAACATCTGGAAGACCTCTACAAAGCAAAGTGCTACTTCTTCACTTGAGTTAAATAAAGAGAACAATGCAATGCAAGTCTAGCTTTGAAAAAGCCAGGTGCTCCACTGCTAGCATCTCCCATCAAAGTATTCCTTTGGTTAAGTTCTTTATTGAAGTCATTGACAGAAGTGCCATCTACATGCGCATAAAAGGCAGCTGAGGACCCTTGAAGTGAATGTTGTTTTGATGTGGCTTAATAAACACCATGTGCCTTAATGCTTGGCAGAGCAACCTTGGTGGATACTTTGATGAAGATTTTGATTATCGCAATCTGGCTCTTTCATATTGTTGACTGGGCCTCTGAAGACACACCATATGTGCAAATGGCTCCTCTAGCCTCAGGTACTTGCAGAGTCAAGGATTCCGAGTCATAGAAGGTCACCAGAAAAAGCCCCCAAGATCCTGAGTCTTCCAAGAACACGCAGAGTTTTTAGGGAAATGCCCAGGGATGGGCTTCAAAACTTTTAGCAAAAGGTTCTATGCCTGATCACTGGATGGGTGTGGCCATGGTGGTTGTGGCCTAGTCACCTCCTGCACCATGTTGGTGGGCATTTTTGCCCTTCCTGCGCTCCGGAGGCTTTTGCTTGAGCCTCCAGGAGGACAAAAATGGCCTCCCCAAGCTCTGAAGGCTCTCGAGAAGCCAGAAACCAGCCCATATCTAGCCTTCCCAAATTTCCAAGAGGCCCATTTTTCACTCTCCTTGAGCCTCCATGTGTGCCGTCCACTTACCTGTGATCCAAAACAGGCTGTGTGGGGACTCCTGGGATGGGCAGGGAGGGTGTGTGTGGTTTGGGGGTTCTCCAAACTGCACAGAATTTTTGCTAGAGGCTCTCCTGAACCCCTGTGAACCCCCAGCAGCCCACCCCTGGAATCACCCAAAATAACATCTTTAGCTATTTCTAACAATTTTTACTTCCTCTTATCAACTTCCTTATCTAATGTGTACCAGCTTTGCTGGGGTGGTTTGTTTATGTAATCAAATGGTATAAGTATAAGGATTTCTTGAAATTCATTCCTGTGTTTAAAAGGGGGCCGTCTTTGTTCCGCTGAATAAACACATAATCTTAAAGACAATCTCTGGTTCTTTTGTGTATTTTTACCAAGCCATACCTCAAATCTGGCACAACGATATTTCAAAGGTAGAATGGGCTAGGAGGGAGAATATCTGATTCAAATTCATCTCAGCAGTTTCCATGCTTGAGAATGGACTTGAACCTGGGCCTCCCTCATCCTAATTTAACACTTAAACCACTATGCTAATCTTAATCAGAAATACTTTTGTTTATAGCAATTCTATAAAGTATGTAAGGGGAGCTTAGAAGGCAGATTGCCACATAAATATCCTGGAGAACCAGAATATCACATCCCCTCAATTCTATCATAGTATCAATACATTTTGTGTGGCTTAAAGTACCATGATGGTGAAGTAAAAGAATGGAGGAATGGAGGTGGTTGGTGAGGGTTGGCACACGAACAGAGAAGGCATTAATACTCCAGTGTACGATACATTTGAAACATGTAGCATTAAGAACTACCGATAATCAGAAGTGATATTCAGCAGGTTCTGACCAGTTCTGGAGACCCAGTAATGGAAATTTTGAATAGTTCTGAATAAAACCTCTAACTGGCTCCACCCCCATCTATTCTCCACCTCCCAAGTCCCAGCTGATCAACTTGGTCTTCTTTTGTTGCCCTACACCGGAGAACGGAGCTGGAAAGCAGGTTAGAGGGATGGAGAGGGAATGGAGATTTTGCATGTATCTTCCCCTGCCACGCCTACCAAGCCACACTCACCAAGCCATGCCCACAGAACTGGTAGTAAAAAAAAAAAAAATTGAATCCCACCACTACCTATAATACAGAAATAACCTAAGGATGTTAAGTGTACTAAAATGATTGTACCAACTTGCTTTTTTTTTTTTTTTTTAATAAAATTGAGGACTTCAACTTTTTGATTTTCAAGGGAGGGTATACCATACAATGGCATATCTAGCAATGTATACCCATATATTACTGGCTATATCCTGGTGTTGGTAATATTGTAAAATTCAGTTACTTCAAAATCAGTGTAATTCTATTATGACAAAGTTATGCCATCCACAATTCAGCTGCTGTACTTTGTATCAGTTGCAACTTCTAGGTTATTTTTAATGGGTGTCCCAAGCATTGCATGCTACAATGGTAAACCTATATATTTCATATTGATTTATATAGTTTATACCTTCCTTCCTTCCTTCCTTCCTTCCTTCCTTCCTTCCTTCCTTCCTTCCTT
>BLBF01000026.1:28659693-28680890 GCA_015471245.1 Laticauda colubrina
CTTCCTTCCTTCCTTCCTTCCTTCCTTCCTTCCTTCCTTCCTTCCTTATCTCAACCAGCTAAGTATGTTTAATTTATTTATTTTTACCTAATTCTTACCTAGTGGCAGAAGCCAACTGTGTTTTGCTCTTATAAATGAGGTGTGCTATGATTTAAGGTTAAAATGATTTATGATTTTATGGTTAAAATGCAATAACTATCATCTCTCAGACTATTTCTTTATGCAAATGAAGTTGCCTTGTGAAGAGGTAAAGGGAATGACATATAAGATGAATAGAACATGGAATGGGGATGAATAGAGAAATGTTAGTTGAATGTGAATTAACAAATGTTCTTTAAATGCTCTTTAAAGCATAACTCATGTCCCCAAAGGCCATTTCATATCAAACAATTAAATTACATCTGAGTGCTATCCCTCTCCTTTGAATTATTTTGGCAGATACAGAAAAGACATTTCTGTAAGGGTACCGACAAGCTTCTTCAAAGATCAATAGAGCTTTTTGTGATGGGTATGGATCAAGGAAGTCTGGATTAAATTCCCTGACAGCTATAATCTTTACAGGAACAAAATGCTTCCAGAGAGCAGATGAGATATAGAGAGGATGTTGACTTTATATTGTTTGGCTATTGTCTCCGCACTTGTCATAGTATCTTATCTTGAGGAGGTACAGTGAAAGGGATTCATATTCTATCATTTGGATTCCAACAAGGATGTTATTGAGACCAGCTTGGACATGAGGAAATGATGCATTGTCCAGTTCTGCTTTTTGATTTTATTTATTTCATTGCAACCATACAGGCTGGATAGAAAGACTATCGATGTTTTTGTGTGGTTAAAAAAACATGAAAAACCAAGTAAAACAAATGGATCATTCAGCAATTCTTCTACAATTTTCACTGGACATCCAAACAATTAGGTTCAAATTATTCTATCCTGGATACACATGTGAAAATCTAGTTCTTTGGAAAAGCTTCTAATGCTGAGAAAGAGAAGAAGAAGAAAACCAGCAAACTTAGTTACAATGATGATGGTCATGTTAGAGAATTTTCTTTCTTTCTTTTCCTTCCTTCCTAAAATGTATAGGCCACTTATCTTACTTCAGGATAACTCTGAGCAGCTTACAATTATAAAATTATTATCTTTTTTATTATAAAAGTATTATATTTCTTAACTAAGGATTAACACCTAATCAGTCACAAGATTATTATGGTTTTAAAATCAATTAATAGCAATATAATGAAACAAAATGCACCAGCATGGATAATAATTCTTTACAAACAAAAATAAACCATCTCTGAGAAAGAATTAGACTTTAGCCTTCATGAATACCCAAAAGGATAGTTACCATTAATAATCACATTTATACAATTAATAAATAACACCAGAAACTGTGTGTAGTGGAACTAATCCACAAGAGACTACTGGTTGCTTATATTCAGTTAAATAAAATTAGGGAGAGCAAAAAGATTACACAAACCTATTTTTTAATACTTTTTTTGCACTTATTCTATGCAGCCCAATAATATGCTGTAAGCTGCCCAGAATTATTTCAAAATGAGATGGGCAGCAAATCTATTTAATAAACAAAGAGACAAAGAAATAATCTGACTTTCTTGCACAATAATCTGACTTTCTTGCATTTCTCTCCCAGACATCACTGCCTTAAGACATATCATAAGCAACAAAGGAAAGTTTACTATCCAGAAGGGAAAACTTCAATATTTTAGCGAGCACTTAGTCCTCCTTTTAAAATCAATATGTCATGTAGTTATTATAAATAAAATATGCATTAAAAGGTGATAAATGAGTCTCTTCTAACAAAACTTTAAGAAAATGCCCAATAATATCCTTGAATAAATTAAGAGTGGGATCTTGGTGAAAAGGCAGTTTCTCAAATCATCACCAAATCTAAGTAGCATAGCTTTAGTCTCATAGATTGGATGGATGACATAAACACATATAGCAATTGTACTTATATACCACTTTATAGTGCTTTACAGCCCTCTCTAAGTGCTTTACAGAGTCAGCCTATTGCCCCCAACAATCTGAGTCCTCATTTTACCCACCTCGGAAGGATGGAAGCCTGAGTCAAACTTGAGCCTGGTGAGATTCGATTTGCCAAATTGCAAGCAGACGGCTGTCAGTAGAAGTAGCCTGCAGTACTGCACTCTAACCACTGTGCCACCGAAGCTCATATGTTCATTGGGCATGGAGAAACTAATCTACTTCTTTTTCAACTTGGGTGCAAATGGAATATTTGTTACTTTATATGGCAGTGTTCTAGCTGAAGATGCTTAAAATAACTTGGTGATCCCACAAACCCATTAATTAAAACAAAACAAATGCCTTGGATGAGTGCTTAGTCTATGTTTCATCATTAATTTGCATGAGAAACTGTCTAAAATAAAGTCAACAGCTGGCTGCTAGGAGTGTCTGCAGAACAATTATTTACTCTAAACAATTAGCTGTGATTGTGCAGAATAAACAATATTCTACACTTCTGGATTCTTGCGTACAGAATGCAATGGAAGATGCCAGCACAGTGCTCCAATTGTTTAGAGTAATGTAGCAAATTAGTGCAAATTCTTCTAAATTCCTCTAAGAGTGCAGTTCAGGATAATAATGAGTCTACACTGATTGAAAGGCTTGTTAGAAAGTGATAAGAGTGCCAAATGTGAATTGAGATGATGCTAAACATCAAAGGAAGATGTAGACCAAGGGCTGACTTTCTCATATAAGCATACAGCGTAGCTCCTCCTTGTGTTGAATTTTCAGATTCAAGAAACAAATGAAAGCAGAAACTGAAAAACTATAAGAGAGAGAAAATCTCTTTTCAGAAACAGAAAAACTGATAAGAGAGAGAAAAGATCCTTACTCTTGAACTGAAATATGCTTGCTTTCTAACCACATCAATTAGCGATGGAAAGTCATTGGTTGCCATTGTAACTTGAGGACTACCTGTATCCGAAAATGCAAGTTAATTTATGCTAGAAGACCTACTGATTATGTCAAATATGATTCATGTTTGGTGTAGTAGTTAATGCATCTGGTTAGAAACAAGGAGACTATGAATTCTAGTTCCACCTTAGGCATGAAAGCCAGTTGAGCGATTTTGGGCTAGTCATTCTTTCACAGTCCAATTTATCTCACAGGGTTATCACGTGGAAAATATGAGGAGGAGGAGGAAATATTATATATGTTCACTACCTTAAGTTATTTATAAAAATCTTAAGATGGGATATAAACAAACAAATAACCCAGAAATAGCCAAATATGGATCAGGTTAATCCAATGTTTATTGATGGTTAATTAACATTGCTTAAACTAGAATTGCTTAAGCATACTTTGCATTATGTTATCTTCAATGTATATACTTCCATATTTTACTTTTCACTGAAGCTAGTGGGAATAAGGAAAAGTAAAATTGGATTGCCATGTCATAATGAAACTACATTCATTTAGTTTCACATATCACATTAAACTAAGACTTGTTTTAATTATAATTTCACCTATGAACACGTAGTACAGTGCATTACAGAGACTAGGCTATAAACCACTCTTTACAAACCACAATGAAGTAAGCTCTAATCAGCCATTGTCTTACCCATAGTTTAATTCAAAGCCGATACTAAAATAATTTTGAGAGCATACAATGATTTGTTTCAATTCTATACAATTCTGGGAGTTCTAGTCTCAATAATAATTTGATTCTTATGGAAAGCCAAATTAAGTATGGTAGTATAGCCCTTAATACATTCAAGGTTAACCCAGACAAATTATGATGATGCATTAATTTTGCCTATGACCTAGATGGCAGCTTTTAAACCATAACCAAAATAAACATCTCAGAATAAAAATTAAAGCAAATGTTCTGCTCCCTCTCTCAGGCAGAGTTAGATTCATTTTTCATTTTCTTTTCAAGAGTCAGTCCTCCTTGATTGCTTTCTTCTGGGACTGGGATAAATAGATCATTTGAATAGAAAAGTTAAACTGCCTTGGTGTGCTGCCTCAGTATCCTCCTGTGCTGCTGACTCTTTTGCTTTTCTAAAAAAGGTCATTTGTCAAAAACATTGACAAATCATTGTACACCATTATTTTTTACAGATGCACATAGCCAGCTCTATAGCATATAGTTGGAACTCCTTTTTGTTTGTTTTTTTCATAGCTGGTAGTGAGATCTGAAACTTGGCTGCCAAGTGGATCCTTTCATATTCTTGGTAATCTGCATTGCATTTGAATTTTGGTTTATGATTTCCAATGCATTGCAATGAACTTTTAAATAATCATTTGTTCATGAATCCGGTCCTAGGGCATCTTCTTACTTACCATACTGAGCATTAGAGATAGTAAGTATCATAATATGTTTAATATTTTGAACAAATATATTCAGTGTTAAAAGTAAGGGTAAAGGATTTCCCTGCCCAGTCATGTCCGACTCTAGGGGGCGGTGCTCATCTCAGTTTCTTAGCTGAGGGAGCCAGCATTGTCCGAACACATTTTCTATGACCGTGTGGCCAGCATGACTATAGCTCTCGCAATAGCACTTAGACTTATATACCACTTCACAGTGCTTTACAGTTCTCTCTAAGTGGTTTATAAAGTCAGCCTCTTGACCGCAACAATCTGGGTCCTCATTTTACCCACCTCGGAATGATGGAAGGCTGAGTCAACCTTGAGCCTGCCAAACTGCAGTCAGCCATAGTCAGTAGAATTAGCTGCAGTAGCACATTCTAACCACTGCACCACCATGGTTCTGTACACAGAATGCTTTTGCTTTCCCACTGAAGTGGTACCTATTTATCTATTTTCATTTGCATGCTGTCAACCTGCTACATTAGTAGGAGCTGGAATGGGAGCTCACCCTCTCACATAGCACTCGGGTCTCAAACTGGGCTGTGAGCTTTATAGCTGAGCATCTTTAACTGCTGAGAGATCACATCCCTTTATTTTTTATGAAGTGTTAAATAACCATTAGATCAAGTTTATTGATAATAAACATCCTTTAAACATTTATCTGCACTGCTTGGTTGACTTATTACCAGAAAAGGCCAGCACTATTTCTGAAGGTTGAGAATGGATGACATTGCTTATACTCTCCCTTCCCATCATGAATGCAACTTCCATACACTTTTTCCTGCTACAGTTTTAAAGTATTACTTTCCCCATCTATTACCACAAACAAAGAAAAAAGGAAGGAGAGCACAGCAGCATAGCAATTGTCCATGGGTGGATGTCATAGCCTAGGAAACAGTCTGAACACCTTGCAAGCAGGTGCCAGGTATCTCAGTCTAGACAGGATTTTCTTAATTGTTTCATAGGCAAAGTGGCCAGAACACCAGAAATAAGAAACTTAATGGTGTTGTGTGGATAAATCTGAAGGAAAAAAAAATGATACTTTTTGAAACTTGAAATTAAAGTGTTCACTTTCAATAAAACCCTAGTTAATGAATGCATAAGACGTTGCATGAATATTCAATTAAACAGCAAATCTCATGAGCTACTAATATTAGATTTTTATTAATAGTACTACTAAGTGTTAACACGATTCATAGAAGATTGTTTCAGATATCTATTTTTGTGATGAATAACACACACATACAAACACACCTTATCAAAATACTATTAAGCCTATGTTTGGATTACTATTTCTTGATTTAAGAAATAAAGTTATGAATGAACCATTTCACTATGCCAAAAATCTACTCATATTTTCCATGTGTCTGAGTTTGTATAACCCTTCTTAAGTTGTCCACTCTGTCTTTTTCTAAATTGTCTAAACCAAGCAAGGACACTTAGCATCTTCTAAACACGTTTGTATATGAGAAAGAAATTAGGGAACAACCCATCTTAGGTTACTCCAAAACCATTTTTTTCCTGGAAATGCATGACCATGCAATTGGAATTACCACTTGCAAACATATGCTATTGTTTGTTGATTTCTCATCAGTAATTCCTGATAGACTTGGAGTGGCCTGGTGGCCTGGTGGCAAAGGCACTCATCTCCCATTCAGAAGGTTGAGAGTCCTAGGTAGTGGCAAATAATTCTCTACTAGGGTGCAAAGAGAAAATATCTGCTGCAAACTCCATGTAGGCAACAGGAAGGACATCCAGCCAGTAAATTCTCAGCTCCATTCAGTTGACCCAACTGTATCCCAGATTAAGGGATTACAGGGTCATAAAAAGTGAAAAAAATCTGGATCGACTTGGTCTGTATAAATGGGATGGTATGAAAAAGGGATGAGAAGTATAAAAAATTAATGTATTCACATTAAATGATTCTTGTGCAAAGAAAATTGGTAAAGAAATAATTGAATGAGGCAGAGATGGACAGAACAATGGGAGTGAATGTTGTAGTATATATACATATATCTACAGTGGGAACTTTTCAAATTATACTTCTGCTCTAGCCAACACTTCTACTTTTAAATAATTGTAGATGAGCAAATCCTGCAAGCTCACAGAATCCTCTACTATTCTATATCCTCTGGGTATGCTTTAAGAATGGCAGCAAAATCCAATTGTTAGGGATAACATTGTTTACCCTAACTGGTTTAGGTGAAATAATAACTATGAATCATAGTTAGTGTATGTTAGAGTGTATGCAGCTTTAACTGTGAAATAGCAATTAAAGGAGTGGTTAAGAAAAACACTATAAAAGTAGCAAGGCTACAGCTTGCTCGCTCTCTCTGGCTTTGATGATCCCTGATTACTGCTTGGAATCAAGACTGCATTGCTCGAACGGGAGAGATAACAAAGGACTGATTTGTAAGTGAACTGACATAGGATATTCTACATGGACTTTGCTAACTGAATACCCCTGAATGGACTGACTACATGGTAAATGAATATTGGACTGTTATTTGACTATGCCATAAACTTATACTGGAATAAAATATATTCTTGATTGCACAAGCGTATCTGTTATTTTTACTGTATGTTAATAAACATACAAGCTTAGCTCACTCATTTATCTGTGTGCCTATCTGACTAACGCTGCACATTCTGTTTAGCTTGTCTACCTAACCCTGGTTGGGGAACCCAGGCTTAACACTGGTTATGGGCCCAGAGGCTGCAAAGTCAGTTTAAATAGGATAAAACAGATTTATGTAAAAAGTGAGAGTTTGTGTTGTTATACATTACAGTAAAAAGACAGCTGTGTTTTTTTAATTATATTTTTATATCCATATAAGAAAACATGGCACAAGTCAATCTACAAAGTTTGTCCCTTATATCCAAGCTGGATGGAACAAACTATGTATCATGGTCTACAAAATGTAGTCTACTTCTACGAAGAGAAGGTCTGTGGAACATAATTGAAAATCCACCAAACGTAGAAGAATGGGATCCAGAGGATGAGGAAGACAGACTAAAGATAGAAGAATTTATGCATAAAAATCAACAAGCCATTTGCATAATAGGGTTAACCTTAACTGATCAACAGCTTGTTTATATCCACGGAGAGAAAACGGCTTTTGGTTGTTGGCGGAAGCTGAAGAGAATTTATGTTCGAGATCATATTGGTGCTCACATAAATCTAACACGGAAGCTTTTCAGGACACATCTCCAAAGAAATGGTGATATGCAGAGTCATTTAAAAACTATGCAAAGCATTTTCCAAGAATTACACAAGAAAGAGCTTATATTCTCTGAACAACATCAAGTTTATATAATTCTATCTTCCCTTGATGAAAGTTATGATAACTACGTAACTTCACTTGAAATTTTGCCAAAGGAAAATTTAACATTAACAGATATAACTGGCAGATTGATTGAAGAGGCCAGAAGAAGGCATGAAAGAGATGAATTAAGGAGGAAGCAACCTCAAAAAGAAGATAATGAATCTCCTACTGCATACGCAATTAAAAAGTGTTTTAATTGTGGAGGAAGAGGACATTTGGCAAGATTTTGTAAAAAGGCAAAGCGCCAGAACGCTGGCCAGAATACTAAAAATCATCAAAGACCACATAAAAATTTAGAGTTAGCCATGTATATTAACGGAGCTGTAAAAAATAATTTATGGGTGGTTGACAGTGGGGCATCCCATTGTATAACAAATGATAACAAAAATTTTATTAAAATGTCCCAGAGTACACAGCAGATATCGTTAGCCAATGGCTGGAAACTGAAAGCTAAAGGTCAAGGTATAGCATATTGTTCTTTTATAAAAGAGAATGTAAAAATGTTATATGTACCACAACTTAAGTTTAATTTAATTTCAGTTAGAATTTTGGTTAAACTAGGATATGTAGTTACATTTAAGGGAGATAACTGCATACTTGAAAAAGAAGATAAGAGAATTACTGCATCTTTAAGAGGTGGATTATATGTGTTAAATGATGATGGTTTAAAGGTGGCTAACACAATTTATGAAAATAAGAAATCTCATGACGAATGTATTCACTTGTTACATCGAAGGCTAGGGCATTTAAATTTTAAAATGCTTAAGAAAACTGTTGAATTGTCTAAGGGAATAAGTTTGAAATCTTGTAATAAGTATTTGCAATGTAATGCCTGTAATCAAAATAAGAGCAGGGTCATACCGGCTAATAGAGTTGATGGATTTACTACTAAAGAGCCTTTAGAAGTAGTATTTGCTGATTTAATAGGTCCGAAAAAACCAAGTGTAGGAGGAGCTCGCCACATACTAAGTATAATGGACCACTATTCTAGATATGGGTTTTGCTATTTAATGAAGAGCAAAACTGAAACATATCAAAATCTATTTAATTGGTTAAAATTTGCTGAAAGAAAAACCAAAAAGAAATTAGTAACTCTCATCACAGATAATGGTACAGAATTTACAAATCATAAATTTAAAAGCAGACTAAGACAGTTAGGTATTCAACATAAAATGTCTGCACCATATAGGCCACAACATAATGCCTTTATAGAGAGAAGAGGCCAAACATTACAATCAATGGCACAAACTATGATGTCTGATTCAGGATTACCTGACAATTTATGGGGAGAAGCAATAATGTGTGGTAATCATATATTAAATAATGTTGTTAATTCAACAACAGGTGAATTACCATTCACACTGTGGCATGGTACAAAACCTGATTTAAGTTACATGCACACATTTGGAGCACCAGCATGGGTGCATATCCCTACACAACTTAGATACAAAGGACAGCATAGAGCTAAAAGATTGATTTTTGTAGGATACACATCTAATCATAGATCCTATAGATTCTGGGAACCAGGTACATCTAGAGTTTACACCAGTGCTAGTGCAAAATTCCTAGAACATGTAGGATGGAATAGATTAGAGCAAGATTTAAATAATGAAGTATTTATTGAACCCTACAAAAGGCAGAAAGATGAGATTAGCTATAAGAAGAGTCCAATTAAAGAAGAAGTCCACGAAGAGCAAATAGGACCAGAACAAGAGGAAATAGTTGATCAGGAAGAGTTACATGATCAAGAACAATTAATAGAGGAAAGTCAACCTGTAAGTCCTATAATACCTAGACGTACTACATGTGTAACTAGACCACCTGATAGGTATCAAGCAAGTATAGTTTGCCAAGTAACTAAAGTTCCAACTAGTGTAGATGAACTTAGGATGTATCCTGCTAAGGATCAGGAGAATTGGCAAGAGGCAATGAAAAAAGAACTAAATTCTTTAAAGGTAATGAAAGTGTATGAAGATGCCAAATTACCTCCAGGAGAAAAATCCATTGGGTGCAAATGGATATTTAAAGTAAAAACTGGAAATGATGGGACTGTTACCCATAAAGCTAGGTTAGCAGCTCAAGGATTTAATCAAACTGCATCTGATTACGATGAAGTTTTTGCACCAAGCCTTAAAGCTACATCTTTAAGAGCAGCACTAGTGTGGTCAGCTAAGAAAAACTATGTCATTAACCATTTGGATGTAGAAACTGCTTATCTACATGCACCATTGCAGCACACTATATATTTAAGGAAACCAATTGGTATAAAAGAAAATAAAGTAAATAATAATGATTGTTGGAAACTCAAAAAGAGTCTTTACGGGTTGAAACAATCTGGGTTTGAGTGGAACCAATATATTGTGAAAGAGTTAAACAATATAGGTTTTAAATCTGGTTTAGCAGATCCGTGTGTGTTTAAAAGAGAAAATAATGGAACGGTGTCATTATTGTTATTATTTACAGATGATATTGCTTTAATAACTAAAACTAATAATGAAGCTAATGAGATTATATCATTATTAGCCAAAAAGATAAAAATAAAGCATTTAGGTGAAATTAAAAGGTATCTAGGATTGACAATAAATAAAACAAATAATGGTTTTAAGATATCTCAAAAAGATAAAATTTGCCAATTAATTAAAACTTATAAGATGGAACTTTGTAAACCAGCAAAGACTCCAATGAGTCAGGAAGTTTGCCAAACTAATGATCAAAGTCCCAAATTTGATAAGTCCATATATCAATCTTTGATTGGTAGCTTATCATATATAAGCAATTGGTCAAAGCCAGATATAGCTTATAGTGTAAATCAGCTGGCACGTTTTAATTCAGATCCAAAACAATGCCATTGGCAATCCTTAAAAAGAATATTGAGATATCTTAAGGGAACAATAAACCATGCATTATATATAGAACCAAAGGGTGATTTGAGTCTTAGTGCTTATGCAGATGGAAGTTTTGCAACTGATATAAACACTAGAAAATCAACATCTGGGATGGCTATATTATTTGGTAAGACACTAATAGGATGGAGGTCAATCAGACAACAGCATATTAGTTTATCCACGATGGAAGCAGAATTTTCATGTCTATCATTATTATGCACTGACTTAATTTTCTACAAACAGTTGTTGTTGGACATGGGTATAACTGTGAAAGATTCCATTATGGTGTATGAGGATAACCAAGCAGCTATAAAGTTAGCTACTAGTATTGCTGTAAAAACTAGATCAAAACATACTGACCTAAGATATTTGAATGTAAGAGAATCAGTGAAAAATGGAATAATAAAATTGGAATACTGCATGTCAGAAGAAAACATTGCAGACCAATTTACAAAAGCTCAAGGAGCAACTAAGTTTAAAGAAAGTTGCGAAAAATATTTTCTAAAGATGTAAATGATTCATAGTTATTATGTAACCTAAAAGGGGAGAATGTTAGGGATAACATTGTTTACCCTAACTGGTTTAGGTGAAATAATAACTATGAATCATAGTTAGTGTATGTTAGAGTGTATGCAGCTTTAACTGTGAAATAGCAATTAAAGGAGTGGTTATGAAAAACACTATAAAAGTAGCAAGGCTACAGCTTGCTCGCTTCTCTGGCTTTGATGATCCCTGATTACTGCTTGGAATCAAGACTGCATTGCTCGAACAGGAGAGATAACAAAGGACTGATTTGTAAGTGAACTGACATAGGATATTCTACATGGACTTTGCTAACTGAATACCCCTGAATGGACTGACTACATGATAAATGACTATTGGACTGATATTTGACTATGCCATGAACTTATACTGGAATAAAATATATTCTTGATAGCACAAGCGTATCTGTTATTTTTACTGTATGTTAATAAACATACAAGCTTAGCTCACTCATTTATCTGTGTGCCTATCTGACTAACGCTGCACATTCTGTTTAGCTTGTCTACCTAACCCTGGTTGGAGAACCCAGGGTTAACACCAATGACACAAAGTAGGATGACAGCAATTACAGAAAAAACCTCTCCTTTGTTTATTTGTTTTTTAAGTGAATATCTGAAGAATGAAATTTATGACTTGAAAGGAGGAGCAAGAATGAACCTAGCCCTCTCTTTCCAATATTGAACAACAGAGTTTTAGCTTTCATAAAATTCTCCATGTACTGTATATAGTTAATGCCAGTAGATCAGAGAGCTGCATTAGGCACATAATACCAGTATCTGCCAGGGGATGTTTGTGTACATCTAAGATGTTTAGCTTATCAGGTCATATACTGTATTCCTTATGCATACATTTCTGCTTTTGATCAGCTGTATTTTGATCCCAGCTGTGTTTTTATGACTTAAATTCCAATGTATATTACAACAAATGGGTCAAGTCTACTGTTTCTTTATCAAATGTTGCAAATCCTTCCCTTTCACATTCTAATTGTCTGGGACAGCTGAAACAGTGAGACATCTGGCAGTCTACTCCACAGGGACTAAACAAATCATTTCCTATCACTCTCCACTGGATCAGACTCTGGGAAATATCCAGTACTAATTTGTAATTGTGCTGTGCTTTTTTCATTTTACTGTGATGCTTGGTAAGTAAATCATAGTCAGGAAATAAGAAACAGAAATCACTTTGGACTGATTTATAAGCACATTCATGTAATCTCTGATTGTTGGGATGCCATCTCTGAAATGCACTTTTGTGGGTGAGTGCTCTAATGTCAGAAGGCTGAAATGTATACCTGTAGCGCTTGTCAATTCTGATGCCAAATAAATATATGGCGTCCTTGATGTCCTCTCAGGTTGCTTGTCTCAAAGGTGCTTTTTCAAAAGTCAACTGGACAGTTTTTTCCTTGAGGAAGTGCAAAAGGAAGGAGGAGGAGGAAGAGGAGGAGGAAGAGGAGGAGAAAGAAGAAGAAAGAAGAAGAAGAAGAAGAAGAAGAAGAAGAAGAAGGAGGAGGAGGAGGAGGAGGAGGAGGAGGAGGAGGAGGAGGAGGAGGAGGAGGAAGAAGAAGAAGAAGAAGAAGAAGAAGAAGAAGAAGAAGAAGAAGAAGAAGAAGAAGAAGAAGAAGAAGAAATCTCATCCAAGAAACCTCCTTCATTGTGATGGTGGAGGAGTGGTGGAAGGATAGGTGCTGAAAATTGAGACTGGATGGTGGAGGGATGGAAGGATAGGTTCTGACCAGATTTTGGAAGGTGGGTGGGGAATGGAAGGATCGTATTTCTTTGTAGTCATCTGGTCATTAGCACTCTCTTGCCCTCAGGGTCATCTGAATCAGAGAGCAATTGGTTATGGAATCTTCTTGGAATTGCTGCTAGGGTTGCATTGTAGACTGAAGATAGTTGGTGCCTTATACCCTCCACCCCATTGAGAGAAGGCTGTTCAATGTTATTATAAATGGCCTCTTTCAAACCAATGATCCTCTCTATCCAAAATGTGGACTTTGCTGTCTTCAAAATTTATCTATCAAAAAACATTCAGGATAGATGACCAAAGACCAAATGACTGCAAAGAAATACAATCCCTCCATTCCCCCCACCCCACAAACCATCCAGTTAGAACCTATCCTTCCATCACCCCATCATCCAGTCTCAACTGTCAGTACCTATCCTTCCATCCCCCTCCCCTGGCATCACAACTGAGGAAGTTTCTTGGATGAGAAATGAAACAGTTTGTTCTTTTCAAAGAAAAAGTGGCCAGTTGCTTTTTTTTGAAAAAGAACATCTGAGGCAACTCTGACCTGTGGAAAATCTCTGCAGACACTCTCAGGTTGTTGTTGTTGTTGTTGTTTTTTTTTTACAGATATTTTATTATCCGACTAAGTGCATTGAAGGTATAACCTAGTCAAGTTAAACAAAATGCCTGCAAGCAAAGAACCAAGCTCAGAAAGCAGTTCAACCCTGAGCTGAAGATATATTCAATTGACAAATAATATCTGTCATATTTATACTTTTTCAGCCTCACTTCCCAGGAATGATATGTAGATAATATGTGACATAATGTGGATATTAAATAATAAAAACTACTTGAATTATATAAAAATAGAATTACAGCATGTAATAACAACATCAGGAACTCCAGTAACAACAAAGCACTATTAGAATCCAATAGAATTCAAATACATCATTTGTATTCTTAGGAAACATAGACATTAGTTTGCAATGCCTAAATAATAGTAGGTAGCATAATAGAAGAGCAAGGAGCCATGTCTCCTACCTTCTAAGTCAGGGATGTCAAACTCAAGGCCCGGGGGGCCAGATCAGGTCCATGGGGTGCTTAGATTGGGCTCATGGGACCACCCTGGAAACAGTGAAGGACTGGTTCATGATACTTCTGCCAGCAAAAATGGAGTTCCGTTTTGGCTGGCAGAGGTTGCAGGAGGCCATTGCAGCTGAAAATGGAGCTTGAGAAGGCTGTATGCAGCCATCCTGAGCTCTGTTTTTAGTGGCAGAGGGTTGCAAGGCCATCCCAGCTGAAACAGAACTCTGGAGCCTGTTTTCACTGGCAGAGCACTTGGGCCATCACAGGTGCCTCTGACATGAGTGACGCCAAGCTGGCGACCTCCACTCCAGCCCACCAAGGTCAAACACAACCCTAATGCAGCCCTCCATGAAATCAAGTTTGACACCCCTGTCCTAAATTATCTTAGACCAAATCTCTGTTTTCTTAATATCGTTAGGAGCAGGAAAGTGATTGATTTCCCATTGGTGACCAGTTAGGTCATTTAGAGATGAAAACATAACTATTGACCATTGTTATCTGTTGTTTATTTTAAAAATAAAACATTTTTCCTTAGAATATTATTAGAATTACAGGATCCATATGAAGGCCCATAGATCGAACATGATTTGCTCAATTTCTATCTCTGATTTAACAGCCCTATGTAAATTCTGTGTGGTTCTTATTGACATCTTGAGTTAAGAAAAAATAGGCTGCAGATACTGGGAGTCTTCCAAGTTGAAAAATGGGATACAGATTGAAATAAACAACAATAATGAGACTGGATTTTGATTACAGAGTTTTGTTTCATAGCCAGAGAAATTGATTTTCTCTGATATTGCTTATTTCCCATATAGTCTTTCAACTTGATAAATAAGCCATGCTTTTTTATTATCATCCTGAAAAATTATGTGGAAAGAATGAAAAGTTAGGCTCAATCTTTAAAAAATTATGAGTTTTAATTTAATCTTAGCGTGATGGAATTCCTGATCTTAGAAGCAAAAATTACCCAAGTGGGGCCATGACCAAAATCTGGGATTCAAATTGACTTGAAATTTCATTTGCAATGTTACATTCGCTAAAAAAGACTAGTCTAATTTAGAAGGGCCTTGCTTCTCACAAGCTGCTAAGTGTGCCTTGTGACATTACCATATAAATAGAGATATAAATATAAATGAACCTTGGTAGACTTGTAGAATGAAATTCTATTTGATGTTTAGACAATTCAGGAACTTAGCTGGATTGCATTTCAAAGTACAGCAAGTCTATTTGGAAAATCTTGCTACCTAAATAACCTTTTAGACACTAAAATATTGGTTGAAATATGACATAATGGAGGTAATAATCATAACTAATAGATATTTGGCTATGGAAATGCATTATTCTGTCCCATATGTAAAAGCAAGACATAATTAAAACTGCTCAAAACGATCCAGATTTAGATTTTCTCTAAGTACTGACTCTTCTACCTATATTTAATCAAAGGGTAAACCCTATTAGCATTTTTTAAAGTGCTATCTTATCTGCATGCTGAATATAATGATTCATAAAAAAATATATTTGGACACAATATTCAAACAATTTGGATCATATTTTTTGTGAATTGCACTTAGAAACTAAGCATCTACAATGCTGAAGTGTATTCACAAAACATTAAGACTTTGTTTTAAGGTTAATAAATTCACAAAATGTAATTCACAAAACATTAAGACTAAAATATTACGAAACAGATTGTTTTCCTTATAAAATGCAGTTCTTTTTGCTGCAAATTTGTTTCATCAGTTTCAATAGGGGAATCATTTTCATAATGTTATTTCTACAATTCATTATAGGGCCAGATATTTCACTGATGGTACAAAAGCACATTAAGTAAAGAGAATAACATTTTCTATAGCTTCTAGACAATTTCAAATTTGAAGGTCCACTCATGTAAAGCTAGTAATTTGACAAGAATTATTAAACCCTATAATTACACCAAAGCTTTTTGATGCTATCCTGTCTTCTCTTATATCAAAAGATATGCTTCTTAATGTGATTTTCTTTTAAAGAGGGAGAACAGCAAAACAATAAAGTCACATTGTCTATTTCTACGTGTACTTGAAGGATTTTGCTAGCTTTTTATGAGATTTTATATGCCTTAGGATAAAAAAAATTGGAAAGCCTCAGAAATAAAAAATACAGAATCGATTACATTGGTTTTCCTCTCAAAAGGGGGCAAATCTAGACCCAATTCTATCTAATGGATGAGTGAGAACCCAACCCCTCGTCTATTAACTAACACCTTTCCAAAGCGCCAATATTTTATTCCTGAATTACCAGCTCTGCAAGTAATACCATTTCTTCCTGGGTGATTTTCTCTATTCAAAACATTTTGAACTTCCATTACATGAAAGCAAGGATCCCTGAGGACAAGTATGTCAAATAATGCTGTGGTGAATGTTCTGTATAAAATGGTATACTCCAAATGCCTAAAATGTGATTGGCCAGAAAGGCCTGCACGGGATTGGTTCACTAAGAACCAATCCAGGAGGACCGCTGAAAGGCGGCAAAATCAAGTAAATGTCATTGGCTACAAGCCGGCAGGCAAGCCGAATATAAAGGCTGCCGCGGCTTGAGCCAAACCGTTCTGTTTGCTGTAAATAGTGAAATAAATACATTTGCTGTTGGAACCCGGTCTACCTCGCGTTTTTTCCGGACGGAACAGTGAACCATCGCTACATTAAATGATTCACAGAATCAGTTTCAAAAGAAATCAGTTTCAAAAATAAATGTGGTACTAGTTGTTTATGAATTATCCTAACATGTTTAATTCCACTTGAAGCAGAAACAGTCCTTTTTTTCTGGCAGTTAAATAACTGCCACTGGGAGACGGGGAGACAGAAGATGGTAATATTTTAACTTTGAATCTACTGCAACTGTGAAGTGTTTCTTCGGTTAAATCTTGCTCTGTGAGGAATTCACCTGACAAATGCTTTTACCCCTTCGGTCACCTTATTTTTTTTTTTTATTTTAGGCTGTTGTAAGGGCCTAAACCAGAGGTCTCAAACTCAAGGCCTGGGGGCCAGATCTTGCTTGCAGGATATTTAGATCTGGCCTGCAGGGTCACCCTGGAAACAGTAAAGGACCAGCCCATGGTGCCTCTACCAGCAAATAAAGAGCAGCCCTCCCGAGCTCTGTTTTTGCTGGCAAGGGGCTGAAGCAGGCCGTCGCAGCCAAAAACAGAGTTCAGGAACCTGTTTTTGTTGGCAGAGTCCTCAGGCCACCACAGATGCCCCCAACACAAGTGACATTGAGCTTGGCCACACCCACTCTGAAGACAAACACAACCCTGATTCAGCCCTCAATGAAATCAAGTTTGACACCCCTGGCCTAAACCACAATGTAATTAGCCAGCTTTATAAATGGCAAGATCTCAGTAAATGAGATTTATCTGGATGGTTGTCCTTCCATCCAGTCATCATCCAGTAATGAAACTCAAATAATCATTGCTGTCAATCTATCAGTCAGGAAGGTGATCTATCCATAAGCTATCCTTTCATTGCAAATTACAATTAAGCACTTATTCACAAATAAACAGCTGTCAAAACTTAAGTTAACCTCTGCAAATCCTAAAAGGATGCTATTTATAGAATATTCAATCAAAGTGATGTACATACCTACCCAGTTCATTCCATCTCATAAGTGAATTCTCATTTTATTGTATATAATTAACCCCATTTTTTGGTTATTATATACAGATGGAACAATTGGAGAATATGTGGCTGAAAAGACTGAAATTTTATACTATGTTATAATCTTAAAATATATTTTTTATAAAATGATGTTTCATTAGTATATTTCACCAAAGAAATTGTTTAAACCATATAAAGGTGAACAAGATGAAGCATTTTATCTTGTGTTCTGGATTTAGAAAAAAAAAAAAAAACCAAAAGAATTTTGGATTCAAATCCATATACCATTTCAGAAGTTTTTAAAGATTGGAGAAGGCGGAGCTTCGTCTCGGTGCTACAGCTGAGATCTCGGGGCTCTGAGATCTCAGCTGATATTTTCACCCCTGGTTGGTCCTAACGGACCTAAACCGTCCCGTAGAGACGGGGATTGTGAAGGGCACAGTCCCAGGATCCCAGAGATATCGCAAAATCTCTGGTTTGATCCGGGAGAAGCCCTTTTGCTGGCGGTGGAAAGGCAGCCTCCAAAGCTGCTGAAGTCGGGACAGCTCCGAAAAGAAAGTGGCTGGAGAAAGGGTGTGTCGGCTGGGTGAGAAACTTCTTTTGTATTGCAAATTGGCTGAGACCTGAAAGGATATCCTGAACAAAGAAGAAACCCGTGGCTTTATTTTCGTCTGACTGGAATCTGGTTGAGCGGCGTTTTTTTAAGTGATGTCAAATTGAGGCTTGGATTCTTTCCTTACTATTTTTTTTCCTCTTTTCTGAGGACTTTAATGTGACTTTGTAGGTAACCAGACTGAATTTTTTCTTATATATATTTTTATGCTTCTTTTGATTTTTTAATTTTCTTTAGGATAGAGGCCCCCTTTGTTTCTTCTGAGTTTTGTATACATTACTCTTTTTTCTGGCTGAGGGGGGAAAAAGTATTAAGAGACCTTGCAACACTGCCAACTAGAGGCTTGAAAGTACTTTATTTGAATTGGGGAGAAATGTATAAATACTCCTTCTCAAGGACATTTTAATGTGATAAGATGGAGGGAGAGCACAGAAAAATATTATTACAGGTGTTTTCCTGGACTCTTATCAATATCTCAACACTTGAGGCTTGGCTTTGAAGTTGTTGGAGAAGAGAGTCATAATAAGAGCCTTGGATAAATAAATAAAGTGCAGTGTGCAGTCATATATATATATATATATATATATATATATATATATATATATATTTGTGAAACCTCTACTCGCCAGCCTTTTTGTATATTTCAATTTTAGTAATATTTTTATTTTTGCTTTTTATTTTATCCCTTTTCTTTTTTGGCTTTTTGGGCCTTTTTATTATTGGATTTTTCCATTTTGGATCATAATTGACTACTCTATCAGATGGATTGAAGGTCAAAAAGAATTTGAAGTTTTTTGAAGCATTAAAATGAAAAAAAAAAGTGAGAAAAAGAAGAAAGTGTTAAATGAAATAGATTGTGTGTATTTGGATTGCTTGGTGACTTTGGGACTTTTGGAAATTCTTATTTGAATGATTAAAATCATTTGGGTCGTTTAATTTTTTTCTTTTTTTTACAATGGCATTACTTATGGATGAACTGAAAATGGAATTTATAAAATATAATCAAGAGAAACAAGAAGGGAAGGATTCTTTTGGCTCTATTTTTCATTTTTTAGAAATGGCAATTTCTACATATGAGAAACTACAAGAACAAGAAGATTGGGATGAAGAAGAAACCATCCTTAATGAACAAGCAACTTTATTTGGGGATGAAAGGGGAAAGAGGAGAAAGAGAATGGAGAATTTCAGACTTAAAAAAACAACCAAAAAAGGGAAAAACAAGGTGAAAAGTGGACATAATATTAGAAAGCAACAGAAAAGAGGAATACACAAGAGGGTGGAGATTAAGAGACAAGGGGGTAAAAAGGGTAGAGGGGAGAAACAAGGGAGGAAAGAAGGGAAGAGAAGCTACAAAGGTTTGAAACTAGATGTAAAGAAACAGATTTTATTTAGAGATAATGGGTAAACATATAACTGAAAAAGAGATTCTGCAAAGGTACATAAGATTGTGTTGTTGTATCTGTATTTGAAATAATGTTAGAAGATTGGAATAATATATGATTATAAAATGGGACAAAATATTTAATGTAACTTAGCGAAAAATTTTTTTTTAAAAATAAAATAAATGAAATTAAATATGAGAGAATTGAATTAAAGAAAGTAACTAAGCAAAATCTATAAGTGTTCCCATAGAAGTATGATATTTATTTAGAAAGGATTGTGTAAAATGTTTAAGACTTAAATGAATATTAATTTTAATGATATAATTTCAATTGCTATGGATTGTTGTTTAATTATATTATATATATATAAAAAAAAACTTTTTTCTTTCTGTTTTAAAATATTGAGTTTATTTTTAGAATGTACTACGCAGAATCCGAATGAAAATTATGTGTTATGTTAAGCTTTAAAATTAGGGGAAGGATAAGTATGACAAGGCATTATACTCCAATCAGTCATTACAGAAGAAATTTTGTGTTAATGAGAAAAAATAATAGACAGCTGAAACAGGACAGACAAAAGATATAAGTATAATGATTTAAATTGAGATGAAATAAATATAATAGAATTAAAAGAGTGAAAAGAGGGGAGAAGCTATATAGAAAATGTAAAATAGTAAATAAGAAATGGAATTGCTATATAAAAGTAAGCATGAACTTGAATTTATGTCTGTACAAAAAGATGTAACTCGGGATCAAACTGCCGTCCAAAAAGATATTTTATGTTTTCTATGTTTTGTGTTTTGTTGGTATATGTTTGTCTGTTAAAAAATTAATAAAAAATTTTTCAAAAAAAAAAAAGAAGTTTTTAAAGATTATTATACAATTGAGACGGGAGGGTGGTTTTGTTTTATTTTTTTCAATTGATGGACAAACAGTTGGAAGAACAGTTTGTTTTTAGTATGTAATGACTTCAATAAGATTATTGTACTTCTATTTGAAGCAAACCTGTTATCTTTTCCTGATTTTGCTTCAAAGATCTGCAAGAATCATTGAGCTGACCTTGTTTATTTATGATATTAACATTGTTCAGATTTATATTTATTGTTTCAAGTGTGTTTAGTTACTGTGAGCTGTCTTAAGTGCTGGTATAATGATAGTTATCTCCGAAACATATTTTTATTGCTATAATACTTTTAAGAATTTGGTATCACAGCTGAAGATGAAGATTTAGCTATTCTTTTTTTTTTTTTAGCTAATTTCAGCAATTTGAACATTTGGAAAAATGGGGGGTGGGTGGGAAAGGACTATTACAAGGAACACATTGCTGGGAGAGAGAATTCATCACATCAGTTCATTCACAAATAAATAGATAAATAGATCAGATTTCTCAAAAAACCTTATTTTTGACGGGTCCTTGGTGCTCTCTGAGCTTGCTTGTTTTCTTGCAGACATTTCATTACCCAAACTAGGTAACATCATCAGTGTTAGTGATATGCTCTATCTATCTATACATCTATCTATACATATATGTATCCATGTATTCATAACTATGGTTTTACTTATACCTATTATCTTGTAAGCGACTGACAAACCAAATAAAATAAAAAATCTATCTATCTATCTATCTATCTATCTATCTATCTATCTATCTATCT
>BLBF01000026.1:28680900-28703606 GCA_015471245.1 Laticauda colubrina
TCTATCTATCTATCTATCTATCTATCTATCTATCTATCTATCTATCTTCTATCTATAGTTTTTAAAAGCTACAAGGAAAAATCTGGTTTGCACATATGCATTCTATCACAGAATATTTTCTGACAAATTCTTGAACTTTTTGGCAACTGCACTTCATATATTAGCATTCAATGCACTGTCTTCTTATTCAATGCACTGTCTTCCTGAGTGTTCCAAATTTATTCATTTCAAGGTGTCTACAGACTTCCTGTTGTAAAAGAAAAAGTGGAAAATGGAATGATAATTAGCATTGGGCAAGGTGGATTTTTCTCTTTACCATATAAAAGGAGGCAAATTGAAGTGCATCGAATTTTATGTAGCTTGGTACAGTTTTACAGCTTTTCCCCTCCTATCGCTGCACATAAATTGCTTTGTACAAAAGCTGGTTATTGGATTTTATGCTAACTCAAATATCTACAATCAATAATACTATAAGGAATGCATTCTTTCATTTTAAAACTGTGTCATTTAGTTATGTATATTTTAGAATGCCAAGACATTAGAAAGAAAGAGTTTTACTGCCAATCAATCTTAGGTTATGCATTTAAATGTTTCTACTGAATTATTCTAAACAGTACTTAAATCCTTTTCCAACAACACAAAATTCATTCACTGAGAAGTCAAACACTTCCCAAGATCCAGATTTTGTCAGCAAGAATCCACGCACCTTCCTATTTCTTAAATGCTTAGTAACTGCATGATTTTTATCTACTAAGCCCCAAAATTTTAGTCCATTAGGAACCCAACAGTCAAAACTCCATTCCTTAAAATCTGAACCACAAAAATGAACAGGATATATTTCATCTAGACATTTTAAAGAATATTTAATATACTTATTTAATAATTAATATAGTCCATCTAATACAAACCATTGGGCTAGTACCCTTTCAACCTACTTGATATTTTGTTCTTATGATTATAATCAGCATATGAAGAATTATTTTAAAAGGATAATAATGAAAGTTTGAGAAAAGAATACAGGGATGTTTATAAATTGGTTTTCTTGTAAGGAAGAATTGGCTTCGACCTATGATATAAAAATACTTCCTAACTAATATTACTTACTAGATATGGGAAAGAAGTAGAGTTGAGTCCAACTTATGTATGTGTAAGAGCCTGTGGTGCAGACTAATTGAACAACAAAAAGAGCAACATTTCCTAAGATGCTCATTAGTCAAAATATGGTCAAGTATTAACAGCTTGAAAAAAGAAAGAGACGATTCCTTTCCAGGACTGATACTCTAAGAGAATACAGAGAATATTCTGGAGAAAGTGACATTAGCTTCAGAAAGAAAAATCCCTCTCTGGCTAACATATTATCAGGATGGAGAAATGTGCGGATTCATCTAACTCTGGGGATCTAACAGAATTGTAATGTCAGGATCCTGAAGACATAAGGCCCATGATCAGACATTTCAGGGCAGCTGGCCAAGGAATGTGCAAAACAGTAAAAACCCAGACAGATACTGTGCTTGGTCCAACCACTGCAAAACAGAGAGGGACTAAGAGCACACCACTGCCCAACACCTCAATGTATGACAGGATAAGAATGACTTTGAAGCATTTGAAATGGCTGACATTTGCTTTAAGGAACCAGCGGAAGATAATACTTCAGTACCAAGGTAAGTTTGGAGGATTTTCACCAAACTCTGCATGCAGGTAATCGTCAATTTCCAGCCACAGTTGAGCCCAAAACTTCTGTTACTAAATGAGACATCTTGTGATGATCTGGGGTGTGACACAAAGGCAACACAGCCAGAATCATAAGTAGGAGTCTCTTTATTAGCTAAAACTTTGCCCTCAATTTCCCAGTTACCTTCTGGTCTGAAGAAAAACTCTCATAGGAACTTGCAACAGCCTTTGACTATCGATATTCCAGTCCAAAACATTATAAACAGAAAACTTTAAACTATGAATTCAGCAAGACAAAATAAAGTAATAAATCTGACAGGGGAGTTTCAGAAGTAAAGTAACATGGCAGTAAATCAAACCAGTTGGGAGAATGCCAGGACTTCACACAACAGCAGCCAACATGAGATAAACTCAACATTTATTTCTGACAAATGCCCCTCCCAAATTGCCTCTCCTTTAAACTGTGTTCACAAGGTGAGACTTGTGAAGGGAATCAGGGCCCTTTCCTCCTTTGTAAGTCGGACAACCCACGTTGCTCCATTCTTCCCTGCGTGCCCTAGTATGAAGAGGGGGTGGGCCTTGGTCTTTCTCTGAACCCCCCTATCCCTTTTTCTACCTCTTCCCTGCTCTGCCCAGCCTCACTTTGCCCTTCCCCAGTTTCCTCCACAGCCAACAGAGCCACTCTCCCGCTCACTGTCAGCTGCTCATCTTCCTCCTTGGATTCAGACTCCAACGGTGGCATGACACATTTGTTAAGTGAGTTTTGCCCCATTTTACGACCTTTCTTGTCACAGTTATTAAGTAAATCACTTCAATTGTTAAGTTAATAATATGGTTGCTAAGTGAATCTGACTTCCCCATTGACTTTGCTTGTCAAAACATTACAAAAGGTGATCATATCACCCCAGGACACTGCAGCTGTCATAAATATGAGTTAGTTGCCAAGTTTTTGAATTTTGGTTATGTCACCTTGGGGATGCTCTAGTGGTCGTAAGGGTGAAAAATGGTCATAAGTCACTTTTTTCAGTGCTGTTTAACAGTCACTAAATGAGCTATTGTTAAGTCGAGGATTATCTGCATTTCTCTGTCCACAATCATTTTTTTTATTGTGATTCATTTCCTCTTCAGGCTAAACAGTTAATAATATCCAATTAGCTACACTTAATATAAACATTGCAGAAATAAATGCTGCAGATGGAGTCATGGTTTATAAATTTATAAATGTATACTTGCCTGTTTAGAATGGAAGTAGTTGTTCCATTACCAGGTACATTTCTTTTTATTAAGATTATATGTATAATACATTTGCTCTACTTACATCATCTCTCAGCTTTGAGATTACACTAAAGGATGATGAACAAATGTGTCAAGAATAAATATCAAAAGTCACTGAGAACAAATTTTCCCCTCGGTACCAAGAGACAGTTTACTACTCATAATAATGAACAATGTTACATTGCTACACCAATATATAACCTTTAATCGAAGAACACTTTCCTTTGCCTGAATTATTCAAAATATGCATTTATGTCATACTTTGCTTTGTATTTTAATCAATTTTCATTTGCATCAATTGGTTCTGAACTGAGACTTTATTTGAAGAGAGCTTCAAATGTAGATTTTTATACACACTCACACCTTATTTCTCTTCTTTCTTTTATATTTATACTGTGCCTTAAAAAAAAGTTTTTATGTGAATATTTGTTTGATAACAAATATAAAAGACCCCATTGGAACAAGGCAGCCATTATGTAGCATCATCCTTATGACACTTTAGCCAAAGGAAATTTTTGTCAACTGTAAAACAACAAATAAAAATCTACTCTGTTACATCTGGAGTAACATAAATCAAATCTGCTATATTTTATAGCTTTGTCCCTTCCCTCCAAATCTCCAAAATGTTATCAGAAATGCTGAACTGAGCTGAATATTTGGGAAAGTTTCCCATCCCATTTATTAAACACCCCCAGTTTCCCTTAGTATCTTGCTGTTTTTTGTTTATTTGTTTGTTTCCAAAACCAAATTGTTCCTATGCTTTGTTTCATTTTTCTCCTAAACTTTTTCTTCCTGTCTTGCTTTTCTAAAAAATCTAAGTTAATTGGGGGTGGGAAGGGCTCAAATTGAACTCCCATTATTTGCTATCTCTCAAGAGTTGATGAGAATTGGTGTTCAACACTGGAGGACTGTGTCTTGGATTAATTTGGCTGCCTTAATTCCTGACCTAAGCAATTGGACATCAAAGATCCCTGAAGTCATAAGAGTTCTCTCAACCTTGGACCATGCTGCTATGTCATCACAGGGGTCTAGAAAGGTTTGAGGAAATGTTATGATTTATATCTTGAGTCCATGGTGAAGAAAAGGTTGAGAACCACGGCCATAGCCTTCAACCGAGGCAGCTAATGGCTCCTTTATAAAGTTGTTGATATATCATAGGTTGTTCAGCCAGTACCAGTGGTGGGATACATTTTTTTTTACTACCGATTCTGTGAACGTGGCTTGATGGGCATGGCATGGCTTGGTGTGTGTGGCATGGCTTGGTGGGCATGGCTTGATGGGCATGGCAGGGGAAGGTTATGGCAAAATCCCCATTCCTTCCCCACTCCACTAACCTGCTTTCCAGCTCCGTTCTCCTGTGCCGGGCAACAAAAGAAGACTCATCTAATCAGCTGGGACTCGGGAGTCAGAGAATAGATGGGGGCGGGGCTAGTCAAAGATGGCATTTGCCGGTTCTCCAAACTATTCAAAATTTCTGCTATCAGTTCTCCAGAACTGGTCAGAACCTGCTGAATACCACTTCTGTTACTTACTGCCCGAGGCTTCATAAATATCTAACCAACTTAAAAGTTGGTTATGGATATACTAATTCTTCCTAGATGAAAGTTTGCCGGTCATTTACTGTACATTGACTTCCCCTTGCCTATAATTAGAGGGTTGGATCACCATTAACCAAATTCTCTGCACAGCATTTCGATGAAACAGGGATAGGTCTTTCTAGCTCACTCCGAAGGCTGTCAAGAATAATTTGTGACATAGTTCTAAAAGGCTTACCACGGTTCAAATTAACTTTTAATGCATTTATTGGTAGTATTCCCCCACTGAGAGATAGGTGTCGATGCTCAGAATTACATCTCTTTTAATTAAGCTATATATTAAAAAGAAACCACAACTGTATAATAACAAATGCTATTTTCCCCCAAAGACCATGGCTTATGTAGAGAAATTATCGTCAATTTGCCTAATACTGAAATACATTATCCTATGATGGCACTAGATGCTAAGATTTTTTAAAAAATGAATCTTTGGAGAGCTAGGGAAGAAATGAAAGAGCTAAAATATTTATCTATCAAAGAACTTTATCTATCAAAGAATAGTGAAGTATGGGGAATTCTTGGATATAGGTTCTGCAAGTTTTGATAAATGCAAGTCAAATCCAATTTTGCAAGGTATTTTCCTAACCAAGGAGTGACTGTGTTGCATCTTATACTGCTGTGAATGATGGATGGGAGAGATAGATGAATTTACAGAGTTTGTGGTAAGGAGTGGAAATATGATATTCTCCATTAAGTTTCCTTCGGAGCCATGACTAGAATTTATACGATTTTTCCTCTCTAAAAGCAATCTCTTTCAAGATTGAATAAAATAAGCAACTGTTTTGTTTTGAACTTGCAGCAACTCCAGAGCCCATACTTAATGGCAAGGGATCATGGGACTGATTGTGGATAACCGAACTCATACATCAGAAGTTTCTCCCTCTTTGTTGAAAGTGGATTGGCATATGGCCATTTCAGAATTTAAAGAAATGTCAAGAAAACACAGTGAAATTGTGTGGAATTAACCAATCAACTTGCTTTGGGGGATAAAGCCTGACTGCTTCAGTGATGGGCATTTATGTCAGAACGTGGGCAGGATGTGAAGTGACTTTGAAAAAGGCAAAGAGAAAAAATATATGTGTAAGGAAACTGCATGTTGGCACAGAAGTAAAAACAATAGGGGTGAAGAATCTAAAACTTATTGGAAAAAGGAGGACATCTATCCAATAGGTCAGGGGTGAGCAACTATCACCCCTTTATGATCTGGGGACTTCAACTCCCAGAATTCCTGACTCATGCTGGCTCAGGAATTCTAGGAGTTGAAGTCAGCAGATTGCAAAGAGCTCAGAGTTGCCCTATACTGCCAAGATGTCCATATGGATAGCTAAGATGATTGGAAAATGAAAAAGAAAGGATAAAAACCATTGTGAAAGGAAAGTATAAATTTTGTGTTTTTGTGTTTTTATATTTTTATATTTTTTAAATTTTATTTTATGGGTAGCTATAATAAATAAATAAACTGAAAAATGAATAGATGAATAACAAAAAGAAAAAAAAAGGCTTGGAAGATATCTCTTACCAGATTCTTTTTTCCCCTTATCAAGATTATTGGAGTCTTTATGTTTATATAAAGAAGGGGAGGCTGGAAATCTAGCAGGACTTGGCATAAATGCAAACATGAGAAGATAACCTACAAGCCATCTGCAGACCATGTTCTTGTATCTGATTGCCTTGGCTCATGCATGCTCTCTACTCTGCCACTATAGAAAAGAGATATATAACTCAGTCACATCCTGTATTCTCTGGTGCCTTTTTGGCATCCCATGCAAAGCATTAGTTTCAGTCTGCAGCACTAGATATCTTCACTGCTTTCACTCAAGACAAATTGTTCTTCAGATAAGTTGAAAAGGTATCCTTTTGGGGCACTCAACAACCATTATTCATGTACAACGTTTATTTTTCCTAAATGTTACTGACAGCTTCAACTGAAAAAACAACCCTATCAGATCTATGTACGGGGAAACTAGTTTGACTTACTGCTGAATGGTAATATTTTATTCCCTATTGTAAATAATTCCATGAATAAACACTCTAATTCAATTTATTGGAAATATTCTTTTATGACATTGAAACTCTCTTGCCATTGAAAGAACCAGTTCCTGATCTTTCCTTCTAAAAAGATTCAGGGAACTATTTTCACTGTAGCCATTGAAACAATTTTTAAAGGTTATTTTGAGATATGTATTAAAACAAATGCAAGAATTTCCACAGAACCTAGGTTCAAGTTTGGAAGGGCATGGAAAAGCCAGGTTGATGCTGAGAATCGAATACCTGCTTTGCATTTGTTAGTACTAATAATCAATTATATTACACTTGGACTAGATTGATCTGTTGGCATTTTCGGAAAAAAATACTTTTCTAAAAGAAGAATAAAATGTATATTTAAAAGTTACATTTTTTCATACTCGTGTACCCAGACACACACTCACATACATTATAAAGTTTCACTTGACATTGTTGATCAACTTTCCATTTTTGTCACACAAGCAGGCTATTAATTAAAATCATATTTACCTAACAGTTGCTGGAGATTGCTCATTCAAGCCTGTTTGATACTAATGACAAATTAATACATGGCAAACTTAAATGTTGACACTTCTATCTTTTTGCATGCACTTACTTCACAACTTACATAGTGATAATTAATTTCCCCATGGAAATTAAAATAGCATTGATGTTCATCACATGACCTCAAACATCACATGAGAATGCATACAAAAGCAATTTATAAAGAAGAGGCAAGATAGATAGCACACCTAAGTGTGGGTTAAACTCCCCAGTCAAGACAGCAGATATGGCTAATTATAAATTAGGATGTCCACAAAGACTGATGAAAAAATAAACTAGATGAAGGCGCCCTAAAATACACCAAAAAATGAACAGAGCTTTGATAACATTGTAATGGCCGCCATTTTGATTTTTCTGACAGAAATCTCTGCTAGGAACAATAAAATGTGGCAAGACGATAAGGCCAGGGTCAATCAGTCAAGCCCAAGAAAGAGAGCAGTGAGGGGCAAATAACATGGGCTTTGTTATTTGTTAAGTAACATAGTTACCTTGTATTTTAAATTGATTTATTTTCTCTCTTTTAAAATTATGTTCAGATTTATTAGCTATTAACATTCCTAAACTGATAAAGAAGCTGGAGACTAGCTTCAGATAATAAAAGTTTGTGAATATAACTTGTGGTCTGACTTAATCTCTTTTGTGAACTCTAAACAACCTTTTTCTTTACAATTAATGATGCCCTCTCTCACATGAGACTTCATTTTAATGAATATGTGTGATGTTATAGGATACAAATATTTAACATATTTGACTACATGTAAAGGCCCGGTCCCACTGGCCGACGGATGCAAAACGTATGCATAAAGGACACAGCAGACAAGCAAAATTTTGGGGGTGGCTCCATCTGTTGTCATCTGTTCCAAAAAGTGGCAAAAATGTGCATAAATAGAATGGAAAAGAATGGAAAAGAACAGAAAAGAACGGACATGGGTAGTATGTAGCGGGGATGTTAAATGGATGTTCATAGGAAGCCTAGCAGATGGAAGTGGATGACACCTCCAAAGGGGTTCCAGGGGAGAATTGCAAAGTGGACGCATAGCGGATGAAGCGGATGCATCACGTATGCCTAAAGGAAAGAAAGGGGATGCCGCGCTGATGTATATCGGATGTAAACCGTTCACTGCGCATCCTTTCTATTTCCGTGCTACTAATGCTGTGTAGATGTTCCGTGGACCTTTTGTTTCCTCCCTCTTTCCGTTTTCAGCTGCAGCAGATGTGAATTGAGAGGATGCCCAGAGGATGCAGAGAGGATACAGCGGACGTTTAATGGATGATAAACAGACAGAACATTTGTTGCTCGTATGTCACAGATTTACATTGTACACGGCGGAAAGTTCATCCGTTCACAAAGTTTTGTGCAGCTCAAAACTTCTTGTGTGAATGAAATCGCAGTGGACGGATGCTCGATGGATAGAGTGTATGAAACACGTGTGCAATGAGTACACAATGGATGCATAGCGTTTTCCAACGGATGTCAAGCTTTTTTTAATGTTTTACATCCTCTTTGCATCCATAAGTGCAGTGGGACAGGGCCTTAACTTATTTCCTATGAAAAGGGGAGGTTATTCTTATTCTATCCAATCAATTTTCCTCTTGCATTTTCTTTGTTGTTAACTGTAAAAAGAAGGGCAACATAAGGCTCGAGGTTCTCCCTTCCTTTTTCATAGAGAGATCCCACTTTATTCGGATACCCTAATAAACTGCTCTTAAATGATCTTCTGACTCAGTTGCTTATTGGAAAGGTAAACTGAGGCAGAACTTAGAGCCAGATTTGGCTTTCAGCAGAGAGGAAAAATAGAGAAGTGACCAATAGTTTCTAATGAAAAAGTTTCTCATTTATAAGGCAAAGGTCCTCCAGGAGAGAACCAAATAAAAATGAATGAAACTTTTTAGACTTGATAAACAGAAATGGTTTTAAATAGTGGCATGTCAGGCCTTGTTTACATCCTCTTTAAAATAATCAATAGCTCAATCAATTTTGCTTCATGGACAGTATTTTTCCTGCAAACATTCAGCACAGTGAAAAATCAGCTGTCCACCCATATATGAAAGCACACAGTCCGGAATTCAACCTTTCATTCTCTTGTGCAGGAAGCCCCTCTTACAACTTTGAACCAATTCTCCCCATTTCATTTTCCAACAGCTCTAACTTGTTTCAGTGAACAACAACAACACCCAATTTCACACCTCACTACTTGTACATGATACGGTTCTCCTCTGTCAATTTTTTTTCCTCCCTTTTGCCGAGCAAATTTCGATTCCAAGTGTAAATTTTTGTTTGTTTGCTTGCTTGTTTGCTTGCTTCTTTCCTGGCCTTGCTATGTGATTCTTGTCTAATTGAAATAATAAAAATTCATTAAAAACCCGCATGGTTTGCATGCCTCTTCTCACAAGAGAAGCAGGGCCACTTCTCTCCCTTCTTCTAATTAAAGGCTGCAGCTGGCCTCATCTTGCCTCTATTCCCTGAAAAGAGACCCACCGGAGGAGCCAAAAGTCAAAGCAATTAGTCACAGCCTGACAAGGCCCCAAGAAGGATTCTCTTCCAAGACACTTTTTTTTTAATCTAAAGAAATATGAGAAGGGAAGTGTAGCTCAAAGGGAACTTGTGAATTTTATTCTCCCTCCCTCGCTAGCTATTATCATCTATCCAGATAGCGGCTCTAATAATGTGCAAGACATGAGAGATGCTATGGAAATCAGAAAGATAGAAAAAGTCTCCTTATGCTCTTTTGGAGGATGTTGTGTTTCTCCGTGTGCTCAGAGAAAAGGGGTTCCTGCACATGAGATTTTCATTTTGTGTCGTTCTTTTCTTTCAAGGGTTGTGGAGACCTGCAGCAATTCATTTAGTAACCATTTGAAGTTTTAAATGCACTGAAAGAAAGTTTGAGGATCATAATAATCATAAATGAAACAAGAAAGTTCAGAATATAGTGTTGCAGCAAAAAAGTTAAAAAGGTAAAGGTTCCCCTTGCACATATGTGTTAGTCATTTCCAGCTCTAGGGGGCGGTGCTCATCTCCATTACAAAACCAAAGAGCCAGCGCTGTCCAAAGATGTCTCCATGGTCACGTGGCTGGCATGACTAAATGTTGAAGGCGCACGGAGTACTGATACCTCCCACCAAAGTGGACCCTATTTTTCTACTTACATTTTTACATGCTTTCAAACTGTTAGCTTGGCAGAATAGTTGGCAAAATAGTTACAGGAGTATTATAATGGTGAAGGTATACATAAAGGTTTCCCCTATCCAGGTAGGTTTGACTCTAGGGCAGGGGTGTCAAATTCAAGGCTTGTGGGCTGGGGTCAGCCCATTGGGTGCTTAAATTGGGCCAGCCTGGAAATAGAAAAGGAACAGCTACCGGTGCCTCTGCCAGCCAAAATGGGACATGGGAGGGCAAGATGTGGTCTCCCATGCCCCATTTTCAGTCTGGACAGCCTTCTGCAGCATTCTTCTGGCCAAAATTGGGTCTGGGGGTGCGCCCCATTTTGTCTGGCAGGGTATTGCATGCCATGCAGACTGAAAATGGGGCACAGGGGCTGCATGAGGCCGCCTGTACCCCATTTTGGCTGGCAGGATGCTGCAGGAGGCATCTGTTTCCCCCACCTCCAGTTAGCCTATGGAGGAGAATTACAAAGCTGATCTGACCTGACCCTTAAAGAAATTTAATTTGACATCCCTGCTCTAGGGGTTAATGCACATCTCTGCTTCTTAGCCGAGGGAGCCAGTGTTGTCCAAAGACATTTGTTGGTCATGTGGCCAGCATGACTACACACCACATCACATGGAATGCTGTTACCTTCCCACCAAAGTGGTACCTATTTATCTACTCACATTTGAATTCTTTGAAGGGAGTAGTTTGGCAGGAAGTAATACAATATGGCTACTGAAATTCAGTGCTTCAATGTCACATTTGGAATGGAGGATGCTACAATGAAAGAGTGGACAGATTGCAATGGAGCATCAAAATCTTAATGAAAGACACAAATTTCCACTTGTCAGGCATCTCCAGTAAAAAGTCCTTTCCAACCCAAAATATGGCTTCATCCTCTCAGAGGTCAACAGGTAGAGTTGGAGAAATAGGTTGGACATAGTCTTGTTTGTTTGGCCTGTATTCTGTATTCTTTTTTTTAAATTAAATGCTGGGAAAGAAACAACAGGAACAGATCATGGGTTGGAATCCTCAGAAAGATAATGCTGTTAAGAGCAAATGTCCTGGGCAACAAGCAGGAAAAAGGTATTCCCACCACTGTATGGAACAGTCATTTGGGTTTGCATACAAGAAAGAAACTGAAATTCAGCACACAAAACAGATAACACTACTTTTGATGCCAAGTCAGTAAACATAAAGCATAAACAGAAGTTATGATACCTGCCAGCTGGAGACTGGATTGTTGATGCATTATGCATTCCTGTTCACCAGAAATCATGGCGGCTTATGCTCACATTCAAAGCATGGATTTGCTTTAGGCAAATCTTGTCTTATTTTATTATTGATAACCATAAAATCCAAGATGCCTTACAAAGCAGATCTGCAACTGTCTGGTGATATGTATCTATAGAGAATTTCTGATATATCAAAAAATCTATCTCTGCATAGGTGGCCCCTGGGCCACTCTGACAATGAATGGATATTTCCTTTTGCACCTCGTTTACTTTTTCATAGCTCACATGTCCTGGGCTTGAAATGTTTAATCACCCAAACAAATTTAGCACTTATGCATCTGATATTAGAGAATTAACTAAACCTGGGCATTAATGAAAGAAACAAAATGTTAAAAAGTTACGATGTTTATGTATTTACTTACTACATAAATGCCATAATTTATTATGTGACAGACAAATATTATGTGACAGATGAATGCCAACTTGCCTTCAATCTAAGATTTACAAGACAACCATCCGCCCTATTGCACTGTATGGTACTGAATGCTGGGCAGAAACAACAGGGGCCAAAAGCTCTCTCCATGCCATGGAAATACAAATGCTCCATTGGATATCGGGCATCTCCCTTCTTGACCACATCACAAATGATACCGTTCGATAACATTTTGTTGTGGGACCAACTGTAGAGAAGATGAGAGAAGGCTGGCTCCATTAGTCATGGTCTGAGAGCAGCATCACCCAACGTTGCCAAGACTGCCTACCTACTAGAAGTCAATGGCTGGCAACTTTGCAGGTGCCCAAAACAGAGATGGCAAGACACCATCAACAAAGATATGCAAGCCATACCCTGCAGACAAGCAAGCCACACCATGCAGACCCTGCAAAGTGGTGTTCAATTATCTGAAATGCAGACCCGGCACCTCTGGGACTATACCAGGAAGAAGAAGATTTATGTAGTTACTTATCAAGTACATCTAATTATATTAAAGTAATCAAAATATCTTTACAATCCTCAAAAGTCACAGCTTTTGAGCAACCCTAATGTAGGGACACGGTGGCTCAGTGACTAAGACCTGAGCTTGTCGATCAGGAAGGCCAGCAGTTCAGCAGTTCAAATCCCTAGCTCCACGTAATGGAGTGAGCTCTCGTTACATATCTCAGTTTCTGCCAACACATAAAATATACAAGTAGAAAAATAGGGACCACTTTGCTGGGAAGGTAACAGCGTTCCATATGCCTTTGGTGTTTAGTCATGCCGGCCACATGACCACAGAGACATCTTCAGACAGCTTCAGCTTTTGTAACAGAGAAGAGCACTGCCCCCTAGAGCCGGAAACGACTAGCGCATATGTGTGAGGGGAACCTTTACCTTTAATGTTTGGAAACTGAAAGTTGAAAATTTTGACATGCCCTAAACTGGAAGGACTCAAATCTTGATGCGATTAAAAATCAAACAGCAGATTATTCTTTTTATGCATCATTAATATATTTGCTTTCTCTAAAGGGTTGGTATTTCAGGAACTGTTGATATAGGATGACTCATTCCAGTGAGATTGGTAGCACAGAACACCAGGGCCTGGTTACTGGCTACATTTTCCAAGCATGCAATGAATCAAAATGATTAGTTGGAACTGAAGTTAATTACCATTTTTCTTTTGAACTCTTACCCTCTTTGAGAGGTAGCATCTGTGTAAAACTCTGGTCTGCCTGACCTCTGTGGCTGTCATTGACTTCTTTGTCTTCAATTCTTTGGGGACCTGCCTCCAAAGTGCATGCTTTGGGCTATTAGAGTCATGGCTTATCCAGGCCAGGGTGAAGAAAATGCAAATAAAACATGCTGCATCTTATCAAAAGCTAGAGGTTGGATTTTATATAGTCACCTATTTCTGATAGCTTCCCCTTTATTAATGACGCCAGTGCACTTCTGTCAATATGTAAAGCAGGGTCTGAAAATGTCCTTGTTCAGTTATTAAGCATTGTAGCTATAGGGTTATATAGCAGGTGTGATTCTATTCTAAAAGATGGTTTGGAGTACATAGGGATTAACACTTAAAATTGACATTCCCAGTAGAAAGCGTAATGTTATCCTTTTGATGAAATAAGCAATGCAAACAAGGCAGGACTTGAGTCTTTACTTTTGACAGTGCTTCTGGTTCCAAAAAAAACCCCGTTTCCTTTGAAAACACATTTAATAAGGCACAGTCATCACTATTTTGTGATAAACCAGAGCAGCCTGGATTGAGTGTGGGATTCCATCTGTCTGATTCATATAAATAAGACTGTGGAGTTCAGGCCAATAAAGCATCCTTTGTTGGGGTTCCTCATTTCCATAGCTTTGAAAAACAGCTCAACAAACCAAAAAGTAGGATAGGGGATAGGAATAGGGGAAATTTCTTTATTTTCACAAATCCTGAGAGTGAAGAAGTCTCTTCCATCTATATAGACTACATATTGCAGTGGAAGGTATGTGTGCAGGGATAGGCTTAAAAAATGTTAGCAAAGGGTCCTCTGCCCAGTTCTTGGGTGGGTGTGGCCATGGTGGGAGTGGCCTAAGTCAGCCTCCTGCACCAAGGTGTTTTTGCCCTTCCTGGGTTCCAGAGGCTTTCATCGAACCTCCGGGAGGGCAAAAAATGGTCTCCCCGGGCTCCGGAGGCTCTCTGGAAGTTGGAAACAGGCCTATTTCCAGCCTTCCTGAACTTCTGGGAGGTCCATTTTTTACCCTCCCTGAGCTTCTGTGAGTAACCTGCACTTACCTGCATCCAAAATGGACTGCGCGGGGACTTCTGGGAAGGACGGGGTGGCGACATTCTGACAAACAAAATCAGAGGGAAAGTCGGATTCATTTAACAACCATCTTACTTCATTGAATCACACTGGCAAGAAAGGTTATAAAATGGGGGCAGAATTCATTTAATAACTGTCTCACTTAGCAACTGAAATTTTGGCCTCAGTTGGAGTCGTAAGTCGAGGACTATCTGTATAATATAAAACTACAGAGATTGTAAAACAAGGTTGAAATTATTTTAATTTTCCTTGTCACTCCATGCTTTATTTCATGCCTTTTGCATTTAACACCAACTTGACACTGCTTTGCTCCCTACTATACTTAGCTCCCTTGTATTAAAAATAAATGAACCTCAATCATTCCTGGCTTTTTCTACTCTATGTCATCTACTGTACATCATCTTGAATGGCTTCTCTTTTACTATCTCTTTTACTTTCTTGCTTTTCCTCATTTCTTCTTGTACTCTGAATTCTGTTCATGTTGTGGTTCTCCGGCAGCCTGTGAAGATGGCAGCAGAATCGGACAGTGGGGAAGAATAGGGACCAGTCTGGGAGTCTGGGGAAGACTCACACAAGGGTCCTGCATCCAATGCAGAGATGGAGCCAGGACCATCTTGGAGTTGTGTGCTGGCACTGGATCCTCCAGAGTCTGGCAGCAGCGGGGCAGAGGAACAAGGGGAGCCTGTTCCCAGTACGCGTGTGTGCAGAGCTCTTAGAAGGCAAGACCAACTAAGACAAAAGGGGTGAGTAGGGAATAAGAATGGGAGGTGATTGCCCCTCCCATAAGGTATAAAGGAAATGCAAAGGTAGAGAAATCTTTGCAGGAAGCAAACTCCTTTGCTTAATTTGGATTAAACCATGAAGCTCTGTGTGGACTTTGTACTTTAGTTGTTGGCAGCAATTCGAAGGAGAGAAAGGTTGATGTTTGAGACTGTTTGAGACTCATTACAGGCTGGGAATAAACATAATTCCCAGCGTTGAAATAAAACAAGAGTTGTTTTAACTAAGCATGTGCTTAATTATGGTCTCAGGAAGCCTTGATCAGAACAGTTCATTTGGTTGGATTTTATAGATGGCACTTGCCACTTGGGTTAGTCAAAATGTTTAAACATATGTCTAAACAAATGTTGGAAATGTAACCAAAAAACTGGCACATTTTATCATATGTGGTGGACTTGTGTAAAAACAAAACAATTGTGGGCAAAAGTACATAGCTGGGTAGAATAGATGATAGGGAAACATAGATTTTAAAACCTGAACTGTTTTTATTAAGCATAATACCAGAAAAACTTGATTAAGCAAAGTATATGTTTAATATTACATGTTCCCTCTTGTACTCTGAATTCTGTTAATTTGGCTGGATCTCAATCTCAAGTAACCTGGGACACACATCTATCCTGAGCACCTATTACTCTCATCCTACTGAAGACATTTTAAGGTGTACATTTAAACAGAGTGGGGTCAGGAGCAAAGAATAATCACAACTATAGCTAACATTATCAGAAGAAGATATTTATCCAGAGTATCAAATGTTTGCTAGCTAAGATGTTTGCTAGTTAAAATGGCAAATACATACACACAACAAACCTAATGTGATTACCAACCATATTACATTACTGTAGTGTTCCCTCAAGCATCTGATTATTTCTCCTGCACAGGTTAGAAATTCTGTGATTTCTAATCTAAAACTATCTGAAAGGACGAGCTGAGGAACATCGTCCTGCACTACTTCATCCGTAATGTACTTCCATTGAAATTGTATATTTAATAATAGAGTTCCTTACATTTATTCCAGTGCACAGAAGTCCAAACCCATTTATTATTTACACACTGACACGGTCTGTATTTTTTTTTAACACCCAGTAAAGCAGATTTTTCCCCCCTAACCTTTATATAATAGTACTGTGCAATGAATGCAGATTTTCCCCCCTAACCTTTATATAATAGTACTGTGCAATGAATGCTTCAGATTCCATTAAAAAAAAAAAAAAACTTGACTCTATTCCAATCTCCCCTTTAAAGAATCTGAAATACTTTTTTTAAAAATCTGTTTTCTCCCAAGATCACACAAGTGCTATATTAAGAAGGTTATCTGATTTCTAAACTATTACTGAACTAGAAGTACATTGTAAAGGGGAAGCTTCTACCTATAAATTTCTTTTAATGACCCCATTCATCTCAAAGAGACTCAAAGAGAAAGTCTTGAGAAAGTATTTTGATTTTGACTACATAAGCCCAGCTACCCCTCCCCCCCCCCCCCTTCGTATCCCTCATTCCAGTGTGGAAACAATGAAGCTCCAAGATGGCTTTCCCCAGATCAGCTCCGGGGTTGACAGTTACCTTTTGAAAAGATCCTTTGGGACAACCATGACCCGGATGGTTGTAACTCTCTATGGCAGAGTGGTATTCAGCAAGTTCTGACCCATACTGGAGAACAGTAGCAGAATTTTTGAGTAGTTCAGAGAACTGGCAAATACCACCTCTGACTGGCCCTACCCCCATCTATTCTCTGCCTCCCGAGTCCCAGCTGATTGGCTGGGTCTTCTTTGGTTTCCCTGCACAGGAGAATGGAGCTGGAAAGCGGGTTAGTGGTGTCGGAAGGGAATGGGATTTTGCAGTAACCTTCCCCTGCCATGCCCACCACTCCACCCCACCAAGCCACTGTACGCCACGCCCACTAAGCCACACTCACAAAATCGGTAGTAAAAACTACCAGTGTCTGCTCTATAGACACTCTGGGAAGGTTGCAAATAGCGATCACACGATCTGGGAATGCTGCAACCTAGTAAATATTTGTCACTTGTCAATCAGCTGATTTTTATGACCACAGAGATGCTGCAACAGTTGTAAATGCAAAGACTAGGTGTAAGTCACTTTCTTCCTAATTTTAAATGGTGATTGATTAAGTGGTCATAAATCAAGGATTACCTGTGAAACACTGAAGGGAAAGCAAGATTGTTATGCAAAACATCATTATATTACATATGTCAAACCAGAGAGCACTTAAGTCTGGAAATTAATTAGTTTGGACAAAGCTGACTCATTTTTTGAACTTCTCCACAAGATTCAGTATCATAATTTATTTTCAGCTTCACTTTAATGTGTGATCATTGGCCATAGATAGAGGAGAGACAATTGTTTTGAACAGGTCATTGTCAGATGATCACACTTGGAAAGAAACAAGCTGAGTAACTAGAACAGGGGTGCCAAACTCAATTTTATTGAGGGCTACATCAGGGTTGTGTTCGATCTCGGGGGGGCTAGTGTGTATGTGGCCAAGGTAAGCATGGCTATTGACATCACTTGTGTTGGGGTTACCTGTGGCGGCCCAAGCACTCTGCCAGCGAAAACAGGCTCCCAAACTCTGTTTTTGGCTGTGACAGCCTCCTGCAAGTCTCTGCCAATGAAAATGGAGCTCAGGAGGGCTGTGGGTGGCCCTCTTGAGCTCTGTTTTCACTGGCAGAGGCACCATGGGGCAGTCCTTTGCTGTTTCCAGGGAAGCCACATGGGCTAATTTTAAGCACCCTGTGGGCTACACCTGGCCCCCAGACCTTCAGTTTGATACCCCCTGAGCTAAAACAAAGAAAACAAGCTATTTGGCTGAGAATCAGAGTCTGAGTGTAGTTGTGGTATATCACAACTCCATTGGCTGAAGAGCACTAAAAGGAAAAATGAGCAATTCCTTCCTTTGGCTCCATGCTGCTAATCAGGGCTAACAGCTATCCCCTTGTAACATTTTTACACAAGATTTTAGGGAAAGATTGGCATTTGTAAGTATATATTCTTCAATCAATGTTCAGAAATGTAAATCTCATATAATTTTGCATGAATATTAACAGCAGTGAAGTTTCTTAAGGGGGCCCTAGAAGTGATCTTTGGGAGCATGAAGATTTTATGTTGGGCTACTACATACTGTTACTGAAAAATGAGTCCTAGTATTCAGTGGGACCTCTTTCAAGAAGTAAAGCCCCTGTCACACAGCACCAATGGATGGAAAGAGGATGTAAAATGGAGAGAAAAACTTGCCATCCGTTGGTTAACGCGATGCTTCCATTCTGTACTCACTGCGTCTGTTTTTCATCCTCTATCTGTCCAGCATCCGTCTATTGACATTTCATCCGCTCAAAAAGTTTTCAGCGGAAAATGTTCTTTTTGAGAACATTTTTGAGCAGAAAATGTATCCAACACATCCGTTCCGCATCCGCAACGCATACGGGGAAGATCTACTCTACATCTGTCGTCATCCGTTAGGCGTCCGCTATATCCGCTAGGCATCTGCTGTGCATCCGCACAACTTGCATCCACTCCAGCGGAAAATGGACACAGGGAGGAAGTGAAACGGACACGGAATGGACACAAAGTGTTAGTAGCATGGACGGAGAAAGGATGAAAGTGGATGCAGCTCGCATATAAAGCATTAAAACGGAAAAAACGTTCCAAGAGGGGACCTATCTCAGATATTTAGGATGTCTGCAGGATGTCTAGAGGATGCAAAAGGACATCTAGTGGAAAACCTATATTTCCTATAAAAAGGGGGAGGAAGTCACCTGGATCTCACTTTCAGTCCAGCAGCCCTGCGGTGCAGACCTCTTCAGCCTTGCTCTGGCTCTTGCTCTTCCACAGCATCCAGTCATCTCCACCATGGATCATCACACACTCCTTTTGGTAGCCACCATCATTCTACAACAGTGCGAAGCCATCTACAGGCTCTTTCACCTGTTCTACGCGAAGAAAAGGAGGCGGCCAAGAAGTATCTGGGTCCAACGATGGATCGGGAGAAGAGCAGAGTATGGACTGTACAACAAGCTGATGATGGAGCTGAGGAACGAAGACCCTCGTGCATTCCAGAACTTCATGAGGATGCCTCCAGCCATGTTTGACGAAATTGTGGAGCGGCTGAGACCCAGGTTGACCTAGCAGAGCACCAACTTCCGGCCCAGCCTGGACCCTGGGCTCAAGGTGGCAATCACTCTGCGCCACCTGGCCTCAGGGACCATGTACAGGATCATGCAGTATGGCTGGAGGGTGCCACACAACACCATCAGCATTGTGGTCAGAGAAGTGGTGCAGGCCATCATCGAAGAATACCTGGAGGAGCTCCTCCAGTGCCCCTCCACTGAAGAAGGATGGAAGAAAGTTGCAGAGCACTGGTATCAGAAGTGGAACTTCCCCCACACCATTGGAGCCATAGATGGGAAGCACGTGGCCTGCAAAGCTCCAGCCAAGTCAGGGTCCACTTATTTCAAATACAAGGGCTTCTTCAGCATCATCCTCTTCACAATGTCGATGCTGACTACAAGTTCATGTACATCGATGCTTCAGGCAATGGCTCATCTTCAGATGCCCAGGTATACAATGCCAGTGACCTCAAGGAGGGGCTGGAACGCAACCTCATCATGGGCTTCCCAGATCCAGACCCCTTGCCCAATGACACACAAGATGTGCCCTACTTCATTGTGGGGGATGACGCCTTCTCCCTCAGAACCTACCTCATGAAGCCCGACACCTCAAGATGCCTCACCCGTGAAGAGAGGATCTTCAACTACAGGCTGTCCAGGGAAAGGCGGGTGGTGGAGAACACCTTTGGCATCCTGGCCAACAGGTTCCAGGTACTTCTCACCACCATGCAGCATCACTCAGAGACCATGAAGAGGATTGTGGAAGCTTGCTGCATCCTGTATAATCTCATGCTCACCCACTACCCAGTGTTGCAGAACAGGCTCGTGGACCACCAACAAGGCAATGGGACATGGAGCCTGGTGAATGGAGGCAAGGGCAAAACCTGATAGACACTGAGGATGTGCAAGGCCCCAACCGAGCCTCATGTGCAGGGAAGAAGCAGCGCAACCTCCTGAAATACTGGTGCAACTCCCCAGCTGGAGCAGTGGAGTGGCAAGACAGGATGATAGATGATTAATGGATGCTTCCTTCAGCCTGTCTCATCACACTGATGAGATTGGGCCATGTTTGTTGAGTGGTCCTACAATGAACAGGGCATTTAATAAAGAGTTGTGTTTATGTTGAAATGCGTGGATCAATGATTACATTGTTATTGATAATAAAGGGCCAAAGGTGTGGCACCTGGGAGGGTGGACCATACAGTCCCACTATGCTTGCACTGGAGGCTTATCTATCCCACAGCTATTACCCATCCCAAAGGTATCCCTGCCCATCCCACAGCTATTCCCCATCACAAAGGTATCCCTGCCCATTCCACAGCTATTACCCATCTCAAAGGTATCCCTGCCCATCCCACAACTATTACCCACCCCAACGGTATCCCTGGACATCCCACTGCTATCCTTACCCATCCCACAAGCATGCAAAGGCTTAAACCATTTCTAAAAGTTTCCACCAAGACTTTATTTAATAAAATAAATGAAGCAAGTGTGTGAAGCAAAGATAATCTTTATAATAACAAACTGTAAAAGAAAAATGACCCAAGTCAAGTGTCCCAAGCAAAGATAAAGTCAACAGGTGGCACCCAGTCTCTGGCACTCTTCTCGGTCACTCTGAGGCATGCCCAGTATCAGGGGTGAAGGGTCCAGGTGCTGTGGAGGTGGCTGCTGCTGGAGTGCTGGTCTGAGGCATCATTGGGGTGCCTGGCCCGGAGAGGAAAACAGGGGACGGTGTGTGGAGGAAACTCTCAGAGAGCTGGCTCAGTCCTGTGATGTTGAGAGCCCTTCCTCCAGGACATGGGGGTGTCAGCCCCAATACCGATGACAGATGTTCTGAGGCAAGGCTTGGCTATGCGGTGGAGGAAGGAGCAGTGTAGTGGTGATGTCTGGTCTGCAGCTGAGCGAGGTGAGGTGTGGATGGCAACTGTGCCATCGGTGGCATCTGTGGCATGGGTGGCATCTGTGGCGTGGGTAGCATCGGTGGCATGGGTGGCATGGGTGGCATGGGTGGCATCGGTGACATCGGTGGCATCAATGGCATCGGTGGCACCGGTGGTGTCCGATGTACCTGTGCCTGGAATGGGAAGGGCTGCCTGTGCTGCTGGAGCTCCTGGTAGCCCTAGCCTTGGTAGGTGAGAGCCTGTGGAAAGCCTTGGAAGGGCAGTGACATCACCTGGGGTGGAGGAGCAGGCCTGGACTGGGTGGGAGCAGGTTCAGCTGGGTCTGGAGGATTGTGAAGAAGACCGGTGATCCTGTCCTTTACCACCTGGTACTGTGATTCCGACATGTTCATGAGGGTCTGGTTGACATAGGTGAGGAAGGGCTTGTGGTTGGAGGATGGGACGTCGGTGTGTACCAGCTGAGAGAGGAGATCTATGCTGTTTCTGATGGTGTCCCTGCTCTCCAGCAGGACAGTGTGGCTCTGCCCCTCCAGTCTGCCTCTCTGCCTTTCTGTGGAGGTGGAGCTGGGGGTGAATGTGGGTTGGCCTGTGGTGGAAGTGCCCTCTCCTTGCTCCCACTGCATCAGGGGGTCCTCCATGAGCTCCACCATGGGTAGTGCAGCTGTTGGGCGGTTCTCCATCGTGCCACGCTCCACAGATACCTGCCTGGATACAGGAGCTGACTCTTGGCCAGAAGAGGACTGGCTCTCTGTGGGCTGCCTGAGAGAGAGGGTTGTGAGAGGGGCTGCTCCTTGGTGGCGGATCTAACCCTCCAAGAAGCTGCATTTGGCCATCACGTAGGTCTCTCGGTCCGTCAGCTTGACCGCGGCCTGGCCAGATTTCTTGAGGTGCAGCTTCCCGTACCAGGGGTGCCTGTGCTTCCACCAGCCGAGGAGCACCTCTGAAGTGTAGCCCAGGCTCACTGCCTTCTCTCTCCAAGCAGCCTGCTTTCTTTTGGTGTCTCGATAGAGCCTGTGTCCCTTCCGCCATCGATACTCATTCTCCTTCAGCCATTCCAGCACCTCATCCTCATGTTCCTCTTTGATTGAGTATTTCCTCCTCTCCTGTTCACACGTCTGCCTCTTCCTCCCTCTGGCAGGGCCATATGGGCCCTCATCAGAGGGGCTTCGAGGTTGTAGGGGCTGCTCCTCCACACCACCAGCAGCAGCAGCAGGAACAACAACAGTAGCAGCAAAAGCAGGACCAGCAGGACCAGCAGCAGCACCAGCAGCAGAGTAAGCACCAGCAGCACCAGCAGCACCAGCAGGACCAGGATCAGCAGCAGCAGAGTAACCACCAGCAGTGCCAGCAGCACCAGCAGGACCAGCAGGACTAGGAGCACCAGCAGCATCAGCAGGACCAGCAGCACCAGCAGGACCAGGAGTACCAGGAGCAGTGCCAGCAGAAGCTCCAGCACCAGAAGAGTCAGCCCCAGCAGCAGAAGCCCCAGCAGAAGCAGAGTCAGGGCCAGGGGGTGGGATGGTGGCCCTGTCCCTTTTGCCAGGGCTGGCAGCAGATGGCAGAGGCTTTCTCTTCTTCCCCATGGAAAGTCACAAAAGGTGATCACATGACCTTGGGACACAGCAAACGTG
>BLBF01000026.1:28715926-28734036 GCA_015471245.1 Laticauda colubrina
TCTTTCTTTCTTTCTTTCTTTCTTTCTTTCTTTCTTTCTTTCTTTCTTTCTTTCTTTCTTTCTTTCTTTCTTTCTTTCTCTTTTTCTCTCTTTCTCCCTTTTTTCTCTCTCTCTTTTCTCTCATCCCTCCCTCCCTCTCCTCCCCTCTCCTCTCCATCCATTCACCTGCAATGCAAGATCTTCAGCCGAAAATCAAAATATTTACTACTGGAGTTGATCAGTCAAGAAGCCATGAAGAGTTTTATAGTGTAAAAACACCACTTTAAATTGTACATAGAAGCAAAAAGTCCCATAAAACACACTTAATATCTGACCAACCAGCTACACTTGGGAGTACCAAGGCACTGCATTTTGCTTTAACTTCTGGGCAATGAAAATTATTTCCCTTCATGATTTTCAGTGTTCTGCTTTTGTTTTTGTAAGCCTTTATTAAAGTTTTAGCATAAAATATATGTAAAATAAATAAAGAAATGGAAATCTATTTGTCATGCCTCTGTTAGAGTCTGAATCCAAAGAGAAAGTTGAACAGCTGACGGGGAATAGGAGTGTGACTCTGTTGACTGTGGAGGAGGCTGGAGAAGGGCTCTGTCCAGCTGGGCAGAGCAAGGAAAAGATAGGGAGTTCAGAGGAAGATCCAGGCCCACTCCCTCTTCGTACTAGGGCACACAGGGAAGAACTGAGAAGAGAGAAATGTGGATTGTGTGGTTTACAGAAGAGGAAAGGGCCCTGATTCCCTTCATTAGCCACAGCTGGGAAGACATTTTGATAAGAAACGCAGGCTATGTGTGGCAGGCAACATGTTGCTTTATGCCAATTGTGTTATGCAAATAGAAAAAATGATGTAATAATCAAAATAATTTTATATGATGCCAGAATCCCAAGGACCCTTGGCAGTCTACAAAATGTAAAAAAAAGCATTTAAAACCAAACAATAAAGATGGCAGAGAAAAAAAAAAAACCTATATGGGAACAAGAAAAGGAAGAGAATAGATAACTTTCAGCAAATAAGTTGTTAAATGAGGTTTCACTGAAAACATTCATGGATTCAAAACATTAATATAGATTGCATTTCTTTAACTTCAGGAGCTTGTGTTATGAAAATCTACTGTGAAATTAGCTGTTACAACAGCTTTAATATCTGCTGCCCATAAGAGATTTAGCACAGAAAAATCCCAATTTGCTTATGCTTAAATATTTCCATAATGGGGAAGGAGCTATATGAACTATCTACTAGAAATTCTAACTTACATTAATTCACCACAAAACCAAGGTATTTGGTGGATCTGATTTTTTTCAAAAAAGTGTCCCTAAGAGGTTCTTGTAACATTTTTTTTCTTTGCTATCTCAGAAATGGAAGCCATCCTGCAGAACCATAGCATAAGCAGCATAATTACTGACTTTTCTGTATGAGTCTTTTTCCCATGCACTTTTTTTCTTAAAAGTTATGGGGCAAACACAATGGAAAACTCAACACATCCATCCTATATGGCAGGGGTGTCAAACTTGATTTCATTGAGGGGCTGCATTAGGGTTATGTTTGACCTCAGGGGGACAGGGTGGATGGGGCCAGCTTGACATCACTCAATATATCTACTTAAAATGCAAGCAACTTGGGTTCGGATCCCAGAAAGAGTATGGCTAGCTAGTGAGAACTAAATAGCTTGAAATAGATCTATACCAGTCTCCCTTTATTTTTTTTGTTGGTAAAACATAAATTCAACACAAAAATAGTTTGTTGCAAAAGCGACTGCCTGCGGAGGCCCCTGGATTGGGGTTGAAAGGCAGAAGCAGAGCAGTATGCTCCATCCCATAATTGGGTAAACCAGGTTGCCCTGATAGACGGTTCTCACCGGAGGAAAAACACAGAAGCAAAATATATATGATCAGGTGAAGGCTTAAGTTTACATTTGTAGTCAAGCATCACTAGCACAATTCATTTCATAACTGCTCCAGATCTTTCATGGGATATTGACATATCTATCAGCCTATGATTCTCTCAGACAGGGGTGTCAAACTCAAGGCCCACAGGCAGGATCTGGCCTTTGATGTGGTGGGATCTGGCCCATGGGGCTATCCTGATCTACTCAGTGTGAAGAGGAAACATGACAGCAGTTTGGGGAATGGCATCAAGCTGGCCATGCCCATCCAGTTGGCCATACCCCCCCAATCAGCCACACCCAGCCATCCCCCTGAGGTCAGTCACAGCCTTGATGCGGCCCTCAATGAAATTGAGTTTGACACCCCTGCTCTAAAAGAATTGGAAAGCAGCTAGAGAATAATTATTTTTAAAAGGTCTGGGGAAAAACCCCCATCCCACCTCTACAAGCTTTCCCTGTCTTGTTGTTCTTTTTCACCCAAGAGAATGCTATAACCAGATTAGGTAAAGGGCCTTGCGATTCTGTTAATCAGCAAATTTGCATTAGCAGAAGAATACAGAAAGGGATAATCAACATTATTAAGAAGTTGAGTCTTCTTGAAAGTGGATTCCAAAACCTTTCAGGATTTTTTTTTTTTTTAATAAAATGTATTGTTAAATGTGATGGTGAGATATGATAATTTTGTACTATTGAACATATTGAAATACTGTTAAATAATACTAGAGTTTAGCCATATCAAGAAATCGATAAGTAAGAGAATTAAAACAGAAATACTATGTTATCATGTAAAAGAAAACAGTTATATGGAATTTCTGTTTCTGAACGTGGATGAAAGATTTCTCAGATGGTTTCTAAAACAGAATTACCCAGAGGATAGGGCTAATGCGGAATATGAAATATAACAACAAATGAAACTCTGAAATTCAGTTGTTGGAGGCAATTGTTCCTCCCTTCAGTTTTCCATAAATTTTAATTTTAAGCTGTTGGAATATATTTTAACTAGCTTGTCATTTCATCTGAACAGAGAAGCTTTTCTGTGTGTATGGTATATGGTAACAACATAGCCTCTTGTTATTTATTCATGACAAATGAATAGCAATGCAATACAAAAGTAGAAATTGAGTGTATCAACATAATAATGTTCACAGGTTTCCTCGTGTACAAGCAAATATTTCTTTAATTAAAAGATGAACCAGTTATCTATATAATACAACATTATGTAGTAGAGGTTAGCAGGCAGGATATATGATTTAGGGGCAAGAAGAAACTTTTAGATGTTTGCCATCTACATTGTGTTAAGAGAATGCTAATTCCTAAATAAACAGCATTATATGACAAACACTACTGTGTAACTCTTGCCAAATAGACATTTTACCTCAGTTAGCTGTTGCTGTGGCAACCTGTTGTAGTAAGACACAGCTAAACATGTTCTGAGTATGCAGCAATTATCACAGCCATCGAGGTAAAATTCTATACATGAAATTATAGAATAACTGTTCAGGGTACAAAGGGGTTGATGTAGACCCTCAGTTACTACTGAGCTATTCTTAAGAGTATTGAAAGAAATTGGTGCAACAGATTATACTTACTATTAATGTGGTTGATCAAAGTTGGGCAGCCCTGAATCTATCCTTTTCAGATATTATTTTTCAAACCATAGGTTAACCCAATTTCTTGAGAATCCTGGCCTGTGTAACCATCAATTTAAGTCTGATTCAGTTTTTATAGAGTTAATGCTTGGATTATGGAAAATATTTTTTCTGACACTTCAATAAGGACACAATAATTCAAGGATGAGAGAAAGAGAGACACAGAGAGAGAGATTCTAAGGGTAGAAAAAAAAAATAGCTGAAGTACTTCCTTGAATATATCTTCTGAGATTTTAAAATCTGTTATTTCCAACTGATGACATGATAGCCACCTAAGGGGTTGCCACAAAGAAAAGAGAATCTATTCTCCAAAGCACCTGAGGGCAGGACAAGAAGCAATGGATGGAAACTAATCAAGGAGAGAAGCAACCGAGAACTAAGGAGAAATTTCCAGACAGAATAATTAATCAGTGGAATGACTTGCCTCCAGAAGTTGTAAATGCTCCAACACTGGGAATTTTTAAGAAGAGTTTGATCACCCATTAGTCTGAAATGGCGTACAGTTTCCTGTCTGAGCAGGAGGTTAAATTAGAAGACCTCCAAGATCCCGCCCTGTTATTCTATTATTATTCTAGTCTGTTATTCTCCTCAGAATATATTCTAATAAACTAAAAATATATGGGTACATCTGCATTTATGGGATCTGTACCCAAAGGGATAGTCCGATAATCTGAGAATTGTCCTTTTAAGTCAAATGCTGGAGGGGATATCTGCAATTCTACACAGCCAATCAGAACTGTATTAATCACTGATATGATGTAATCCCTGATGGATGAAGTTTACTATCATCTACTTCTGGATCTATAGCGCCATAGAAATCTAGGTAACTGTTTCATTGTTTCCTCCTACCTAGTTACTGTTCACCTTACCTCTATTTTATTTTTATCTAACTGCCAAAGAAATGTATATAGATATTCTTAATCATCCAGGTTAGAGTTATCCTAAGGGTGGACTTTCTTGTCTTTTTTATTAACGTTTTACTTCTTATCCAAGAAGCTTCTTCATTTCAGAGAATCCAAGAACCGAAGAAGCTTTTTGGATGAGAATCAAAATGTTAAGAAACAAAACAAGAAAGCCCAATTGACTTTTGGATTTTTTTTTTTTAAACACACATTTGGGATGCCAAAGAAATGTAACAAATAAATTATTAGACTTTATTAGATTTTAAGAAATCCTATGATTTTTAACAAATGTTTAAAGCAGAGACACCATTTATTCCACGAAGACCGTAAAATCACCCATTTTAACCAAACATTTCTGGTGATTTCTTCATGTTTATGCCTATTATTATGAATATTTTCCATCAAATTTTCCTTTGTGTAATTGTTCCACATCACTTAAATTAGCCCTTGTGGGCACTGCCAGGTCCAAAACATTTATAGTTCGTTATCTTAACAAAATCTCTTTAAAAAATCATTTGTAAATGAGATTCACAAACATTCAAAACAAAAGACAGCGTTCCACAAAAGAAATAGATCTTTGGTGTCAAAAATATTCACTAGGGATACATTTTACTTTAACATAATGATTCTAAAACTTTTAAAATATGTTCATGGTCTAATGGTATTTTCCTAGACGTAAGCAAAGCATCAGATCTGCATTTCATTATCAGATCTGCATTTCATTATGTTTCATGATATAGTGCAGGCACTCAAATTCTTGAGAGCCCCTTCACTGCAGCAGTTCAGATTCCAGGCTAGAAATCGGAAGAGTATAATTTGTAGTCCTGCCTTAGGCATGAAGCCAGCTGAATGGATCTGTCTTTTACCCTCTCAGCCCTAGAAAATGGGCAATGGCATATCATTTCCAAAACCTTGCCTGTAAAATCACAGAGTGGGGTGATGTTGATTTTTCTTATTATTATTATTTTTAACTGTTGCTTTGAGCCATCCAGAGTTATGGTTCAAAATGAGCAGCCCTAAAGACAGGGGTGGGCTTCAAATTTTTTAGCAAGGGACTCTGTCCTAATGACTGGATGGGTAGGCGTGGCTGGTCATGGCTGGCTGGTCATGTGACTTGGGTGTGACTAGGTGGTAATGTGATCCAGTGGTCATTTGATTGGGTGGGCATGGCAAGGTGGTCATGTGACTGGATGGGTGTGACCAACTCGACATCGCTTCTTTGCCCTAATTACCTAAAAATGATATATATCAAAAAGTTGTTTATTATTTCGTGCATTTAATACTTAAATAAAAGACTGGGTGAAATCAGGCTTAATAGCAGTGACTGTGAGAGGGATTTTGGAGTCTTAGTGGAGTTTCTGGTGAGTTACATATTCTTATTATTTGGGAATTAATCCCCTCGGAGGCTAGTGGCTATGTTATGTGATTTTTCTCAATGGTTCTCATTTGCAAGCATTGAGTAGATTATTTATCTAGCTTGCAACACTTTCACGAGGTGTGAAATGCTCCTGGCTGAATGCCCAGAAGTTCAATTATGTCCATTAAGAGCTTTCCCTTGCTGCTTATCTTTCTGAGGTTATTGGGGGCCCTCTGAGACCCACAGTCTTAGCTAGGGGCTCTCCCGAGCCCCTATGAGACCCCAGCAGCCCACCCCTGCTGAAAGATAAGCCTTAAGTTACAACTACAGTTTTGCCTGAATCTTCTGCTGCTATGAAATGTGAAAAATAAGTGAATCATTACAACTGTAGATCTTGCCCAGTTTTATGACCTTTTTTGGGCCATTTACACTCAGTTAACATTTTTATGGAGTTATAAAATACAAAGTAAATAGAAAAGCAGTGGGGGGAATGGAAAGAGAAGTGAGGAAAGATAAGGAAAAAAGAAAAGAAAAAGAAGGATTAATTTCTGATTCTTTCTGTTACAGTAAAATAAGGCATTAACATCAAATCACAACTTTTTGCTTTTTCATAATAAAAATGACCAGGTCATTTCTATAAAGATCTACCACTCTAATCAGTAATACCTAAAGTCAAGAGTTTCATTCTTTTCTACATTAAACACTAAGTTCAGAAGTGGTTTCCATGTGGAAACAAAAGTGCTTATGTTTTTTTCTTTAATTAAAGTAGTCAATTTTGCCGTTTCAGCCAACTCCATCAACTCCTGCAGCCATTCTTCCATGGTAAGAATCAAAGTGTCCTTCCATTTTTGTGGGTACAATAGTCTTTCTGCTGTCAGCATATACAATAACAAAGTTCCATTTTTTTCCACTTCTTTACCATTTGCAATAAGTGAATTACCACAATTATTAAGTGAATAACAAGATCATTAAGAAAACATGGCTTCCACCATTGATTTTGCTTGTGAGAAGGTTGCAGAGGATGATCACATAACTCCAGGATACTGCCACCACCATAAGAAAGTCTATGATTTCTTTTTTTTAAAAGCTAATAATATTTGTAGAGGCCATTAGAAAACAAAAAAAAGAATCATACTCATGAGAAATTATCTGACAGTGAGAACAATCAACCAATGGAACAGAAGTTGCCTTCAAAAGTTGTGGGAGCTTCATCACATGAGGCTTTCCAAGAAGATATTGGACTGCCATTTGTCAGAAGTGGTGTAAGGTCTTCTGCTTGGGCGAGGGATTGGACCAGATGACCTGCAGGGTCCCTTCCAACTCTGTTAATCTGTAATGGCTCAGTGGTTAAAGACTCTGAGTTTTTAAGTAGCCCAGGTTCAAGACGACAAGCACTATGTGATGGGGTGAGCTCCCTTTAGTTGTCCCACCTGGCAATTTGAAAACATGCAAATTCAAGTAGATAAATAGGTACCACTTCAGTGGAAAAATAACATCCCTGTACCTCGGCGTACAATGCTGGTTGCTTTGACCAGGAAATGTAGATGAGCACCAATCCCTAGAGTTGGACATGACTGGACAGGGGAAACCTTTACCTTTACCTTAAGAAAACAAAGTTCACATTCCACTGTGAAATCCCAAATCTTATAACAAGGCAATGCTATCTTCTTCATTCAAATAAAGTTTTAATTTAAAATTGAAATTAATTTTACTTAATAATTATTGATGAATAATTATCCATTATAAATTTCACTGTTTTTTTATTAGGCAAAATACTGAGGAGAGGGAAGAAAATAGAAAAAAATTATACGTCTAAAATTAAAGCAATACTAGATGAAGTAATGTGTACGTGGAAGTTCTCCATCTCTCCATCCAACAATGTACATTGGTACCCCACTTTAGTGACATTTTTCCATCCATTTTTAAAAACTTAATTATCTTTTAACTTTTCTCTCTTTTATTAACACTTTTTCCATTATTTAATATATTATTGCTTCTTTGGGATAAATAAAAAAGACACTGGATTGAAATGTTTCTTTAGGCAAGTGATGAACAAAATAAATTATATTTTGTCTCATAGTCCCAATTTTCATCTGCTCTCTTCTCCCATTTGCACCAATGTTTTAAAGGATTAATTTTATTGAGACTGAACATGAGTTACATTGCTTAAATATGATACTCTAAACTTACGCATTTAAATAAAATGGACAGATTGAAAAGAGCTGAACAGATGACAATAAATCTGAAAAATCTCTGCTCAGACAATTAAGAATATGCAGTGAAAATTTCCTTATATTCATCCCCTTTCCCAACTTTATATAAAATGGCATAGTTAGAAAGTTTCACTGTTTATTTGCCTTCCATGTTACACAAATTTTCATTTGCAAATTGTGATGTGAAAAGAGCTGCCTTTCAAAAGGAGGATGGTTAATCCCTAAGGCTTGTTGAGTTCCATATATGTGGCTACTTGCTGCAAGACCATTTGCCTTTCATTTGTTTCTGCCTAAAGTATACAAGTGAGGAAGGAGGGAGGGAGGGAATGAATGAATGAAGGAAGGAAGGAATTATCCAATGAGAATCTACTTGTTGCATCAGATTTACTATTGACTGTGAAAATGGGAACAACCCTGGGGTGGGCATCAAAAATTTTAGCAATGGGTTCTCTGTCCAGTTGCTGGTGGGTGTGGCCTAGTCAGCCTCCTGCACCACAGAGGAGGAGGGGCATTTTTGCTCTCCCTGGGCACAAGAGGCTTCCCTTGAGCCTCTGGAAGGGCAAAAATGGCCTCTCCATGCTCCAGAGGCTCTCTGGAAGCTGGAAATGAGTTCATTTCTGGCCTTCCTGAACTTGTAGGAGTTTTTTGCCCTCCCCAAGCCTCTGTGTGCACCCTGCACTTACCTACATCCAAAACGGGCCTTGTGGAGACTTGTGGGAGGGGAGGGGTGGGGTGGGTGGGGCCATTCAGGACTGGGATTTGGGGGTTCTCTGAATCTTAGCTAGGGGCTCTCCTGAACCCCCAACAGTTCAGCCCTGGAACAACCCAATTTAAATGTCTGCCTTGCAATCAGATTGCATGATAGCATTATAATGAACAGAAATAATACAGCATTAATATATCCTTATAAAAACACAACACAAGAAGGAGGGAGGGAGGGAGGGAGGGAAGGAGGGAAGGAAAGAAAGAAGAAAATAAGAGAGGAAGGGAGGGATAAAGACCTCTGCTGCTACTGTGTCATTATTGTAGGAATGCCTTACAGAAGATAAGAAATCTATCTACAAAACCAATAAATCTAAGAAAGTGAGAGAACCAAATAGGATGTATCTGCAGTATGTTCCACCTCCACAGAAAGACCCTACTCCCATTAGAAGTAAAAGCAATGTAAGCCAAACTGTTAGATTTGTCTGTGGCACTCACAGATTGTAAAATATTCTGCTCCCAGGTTATGCTTGGCTTTTTTTTCCGTTTTGAAAGACATTGAAAATCCTTCTTTTTCAGAAGAACTTTGACCAGGAAAAAGAACTGTGGGAGTTGCATGACTCTCAATTGCATGACTCTGATTGCAGGCGAGGAAAAATATATTTTTTTTAACTTCGGCTCACATTGTCTTAGAGGTTTTTTTGTTTTTGTTTTTTGGAGATCAGTGTGATATTTACAGTAAATAACTTAAAGTAAACAACATAAGCACTTGCACATTTAATTATACTCAAATATAAACAGAAATGTAATATTTCTCACTCCAGAGTTCCATTTCATATTCCGTAATCATCTTTTCATATGCAGTTTCAAGATCTTTTTTTTTCTTTTTTTGGTTTCTGTTTATCTGGTCTTAAACTTATGGCCTTACTAAAACTTCTTCAGTGGCAATGTTTAAGTTGGCACAATGGACATGTTTATCATTTTTAGTAAGGACAAGGACTGTAGAATGTGAGGAAAAGATCTAAATTTAGTCGACCACATCCAAAACATGAATAGGATATGGAGTCTGAAAAGAGGCATATTTTTTCTTTTAACCATTCTAGACTTATTCACCATTTTTTGTGTTTTTCCTGCCTCAAAATGATGGAAATAACAGTTTCAACAACTGTAATTAGTGTGGACTTCAGGAGAAATGTAATATGAAGACCTAGGGTTTCCTGCTTCTGAAATATAAAGGCCCTGTCACATCGGCCGACGGATGCAAAACGTATGTAAAAAGGACACAGCGGACGAGCAAATTTTCCATCCGTTGTTATCCGCTCTCAAAAATGCCCCAAATTTGCATAAAGAGAACAGACAACAACGGAAAGGAATGGACATGGAGAGGATGTAGCGAGGATGTTAAGCGGATGTTCCACGGAAGCCTAGCGGATGGAAGCAGATGGAAGCAGATGACACATCTGCAGGGCTTCCGGAGGAGCACAGCGAAACAGATGCGCAGTGGAGGGAGCAGATGCAGAGCGGATGCCTCGCGGACACAGCAGATACATCATGGACACCTAGTGGATGGCTAGCGGATGCCTAATGGATGCAAAGCATTCATTGGGCATGCGGGGAGGATGCATTGCATCAGCCCCGTGGATATAAAAGGATGCAGCTCACAAGCAAGTCACCATTCAAAGGAAAGACCTGCTGCCAGACACATCTCCAGCCAACAACCATGGGGAAGAAGAGGAAGCCTGTGCCTTTTCCTGCCAGCCCTGGCAAGAAGGACAGGGCCACTATCCCACCCCCTGGCACTGACTCTACTTCTGCTGGGGCTTCTGCTGCTGGGGCTGACTCTGCTGGTGCTGGTGCTTCTGCTGGTGCTTACTCTGCTGGTACTGCTCCTGGTCCTGTTGGTGCTGCTGGTGCTCCTAGTGCTGCTGGTGCTCCTGGTGCTATGGGTGCTCCTGGTGCTGCTGGTGCGGCTGCTACTGGTGGTGGTGTGGTGGACCAGCCCCTAGAACCTCAAAGCCCTACTGATGAGGGCCCAGAAGGCCCTGCCAGAGGGAGGAAGAGGCAATTGTGTGATAGGGAGAGGAGACAGTACTCCATTGAAGAGGAACATGAGGATGAGGTGCTCGAATTGCTGAGGGAGAACGAGTACCTCTGGCGGAAGGGACACAGGCTCTATCAAGACACCAAGCGGAAGCAGGCGGCTTGGAGAGAGAAGGCAGAGAGCCTGGACTACACTTCGGAGGTACTCCTCAGGTGGTGGAAGCACATACACACCTGGTACGGGAAGCTGCACCTCAAGAAGTCTGTCCAGGCTGTGGTCAAGCTCACCAACCAGGAGACTGACGTGATGGCCAAGTGAAGCTTCTTGGAGGGTGAGGTCCGGCACCGAGGAGCAGCCCCTCTGTCAACCCTCTCTCTCAGGCAGCCCACAGAGAGCCAGTCCTCTTCTGGCCAAGAGTCAGCTCCTGTGTCCAGGCAGGTATCTGTGGAGTGCCCCACGATGGAGACCCCCCCGACAGCTGCACTCTCCGTGGCGGAGCATGTGGAGGACCCCCTGATGCAGTTGGAGCAAGAGGAGGCCACTGCCACCAGAGACAAACCCACCCCCACCCCCACCTCCACCTCGACAGAAAGCAGGCAGAAAGCCAGACCAGAGGGACAGAGCCACACTGTCCTGCTGGAGATCAGGGACACCATCAAAAGCAGCATAGATCTCCTCTCTCAGCTGGTACACACCGACATACCATCCTCTAACAGAAAGCCCTTCCTCACCTACGTCAACCAGACCCTCATGGACATGTCCGAATCCCAGTACCAGGTGATCAAGGAGAGGATCACAGGTTTCTGCACCACTCTCCAGGCCCAGCTGAACCTGCTCCGACCCAGTCCAGGTCTGCTTCTCCAACCCAGGTGATGTCATAGCCTTCCAAGGCTTTCCACAGGCCCTCATCTACCAAGGCTACAGCTACCGGGAGTTCCAGCAGCACAGGCAGCCCTTCCCAGTCCAGCCACAGGTTCATCGCACGCCACAGATGCCACTGATGCCACCGATGCCACTGATGCCACCCACGCCACCGATGCCACCCACGCCACAGATGCCACCCATGCCACAGATGCCACTGACACCACAGATGCCACCGACGCCTCACCTCGCTCACCTACAGACCAGACAGCCCCACTACACTCCTCCTTCCTCCACCCCACAGCCAAGCCCGGCCTCGGAACATCTGTCATCGGTCTTCGGACTGACACCTCATGTCATGGAGGAATGGGCTCTCAACATCACAGGACTGAGCCAGCTCTCTGTGGGCTTCCTCCACACACCATCCCCTGTTGTCCTCTTGGGGCCAGGCACCCCAATGGCGCCTCAGACCAGCACTCCAGCAGCAGCCACCTCCACAGCACCTGGACCCTTCACCCCTGAGACTATGGGCATGCCTCAGAGTGACTGAGAAGAGTACCAGAGACTGGGTTGCTTCCTGTTGACTTTATCTTTGCTTGGGAAACTTTACTTGGGTCATTTTGCTTTTACAGTTTGTTATTAATAAAGTTTAACTTTGCTTCATACACTTGGTTCAGTTCTTTTAGTAAATAAAGTCTTGGTGGAAACTTTTAGAAATAATTTCAGCATTTGCGTGCTTGTTGGATGGGTTAGGATAGCAGTGGGATGGGCAGGGATACCTGTGGAATGGGTAATAGCTGTGGGATGGTTTAGGATAGCAGTGGGATAGATAAATCTCCAGTACAAGCATAGTGGGACTGTATGGTCCACCCTCCCAGGTGCCACACCTATGGCCGTTTATTATCAATAACAATTTAATCATTCATCCACACATTTCAACATAAACACAACTCTTTATTAAATGCCCTGTTCATTGTAGGGCCACTCAATATGCATGGCACAATCTCATCAGTGTGGTGAGACAGCTTGAAGGAAACATCCATTAAGCATCTACCATCCTGTCTTGCCACTCCACTGCTCCAGCTGGGGAGTTGCACCAGTGTTTCAGGAGATTGCGCTGCTTCTTCCCTTCACATGAAGCTCTGTTGGGGCCTTGCACATCCACAGTATCTCTCAGGTTTTGCCCTTGCCTCCATTCACCAGGCTCCATGTCCCCATTGCCTTGTTGGTGGTCCACAAGCCTGTTCTGCAACACTGGGTAGCAGGTGCTCATGAGATTGTGCAGGATGCAGCAAGCTTCCATGATGTTACTCACCATCTCTGGGTGATGCTGCAAGGTGGTGAGAAATACCTGAAACCTGTTGGCCAGGATGCCAAAGGCATTCTCTACCACCCGCCTTGCCCTGGCCAGCCTGTAGTTGAAGATCCTCTCTTCATGGGTGAGGCATCTGGAAGTGTAGGGCTTCATGAGGTAGGTTCTGAGGGAGAAGGTGTCATCCCCCACGATGAAGTAGGGCACATCTTGTGTGTCATTGGGCAGGGGGTCTGGATCTGGGAAGCCCATGATGAGGTTGCCTTCCAGCCCCTCCTTTAGGTGACTGGCGTTGTATACCTGGGCATCTGAAGCTGACCCGTTGCCTGAAGCATCGATGTACATGAACTTGTATTCAGCATCGACCATGGCGAAGAGGATGATGCTGAAGAAGCCCTTGTAGTTGAAATAAGTGGACCCTGAGTTTGCTGGAGCTTTGCAGGCCATGTGCTTCCCATCTATGGCTCCAACAGTGTGCGGGAAGTTCCACCTCTGATACCACTGCTCTGCAACTTTCTTCCAGCCTTCTTCAGTGGAGGGGCACTGAAGGAGCTTCTCCAGGTATTCTTTGATGATGGCCTGCACCACTTCTCTGACCACAATGCTGATGGTGTTGTGTGGCACCTTCCAGCCGTACTGCATGTTCCTGTACGTGGTCCCTGAGGCCAGGTGGTGCAGCATCAGTGCCACCTTCAGCCCAGGGTCCAGGCTGGGCCGGAAGTTGGTGTTTGCCTTAGTCAACCTGGGTTTCAGCCACTCCACAACTTTGTCAAACATGGCTGGCAGCATCCTCATGAAGTTCTGGAATGCACGAGTGTCTTCGTTCCTCAGCTCCACCATCACCTTGTCATATAGTCCGTACTCGGCTCTTCTCACGATCCATCTTTGGTCCCAGACACTTCCTGGATGCCTCTTTTTCTTCCCATAGAACAGGTGAAAGAGCCTGTAGAGGGCTTCGCACTGTTGTAGAACGATGGCGGCTACCAAAAGGAGTGTGCGACGATCCATGGTGGACATGACTGGATGTTGTGGAAGAGCAAGAGCAAGATCAAGGCTGAAGAGGCCTGCACAGCAGGGCTGCTGGACTGAAAGTGAGATCCAGGTGATTTCTCCCCCTTTTCATAGGAAATATAGGTTTTCCGCTAGGTGTCCTTCCACATACTCCAGTCATCCTCCAGTCATCCTAAATATCTGAGATACGTCCCCTATACAAACGTTTTTTTCCATTTTAATGCTTTATATGCGAGCTGCATCCGCTTTCATCCTTTCTATGTTCGTGCTACGAACACTGTGTGTCCGTTCCACATCCGTTTCACTTCCTCCCTGTGTCCATTTTCTGCTGGAGTGGATGTGAGTTGCACAGAAGCACAGCGGATGCTTAGTGGATATAGCGGACACAGAACGGATATGTTGGATACTTCATCCGCTCAAAAAGTTTTGTGCAGCTGAAAACTTTTTGAGCAGATGAAATCTCAGTAGACGGATGCTGGATGGATAGCGAGTATGAAAAACATATACAGTGAGTACAGAATGGATGCATCATGTTAACCAATGGATGGCAAGTGATTCTCTCCATTTTACATCCTCTTTCCATCCGTTGGTGCTGTGTGACATGGGCTTAAGTTGCCTTAAAACTGAGAAAGCTATCTACTTGGAAAATGCACTGCAACATATACAACATTGTATAATCACAAATAATAGGAATAATAGCATTATCATTTAGGTTTATGTATGATGCTTTACAGGACTATCTGTGTGGTTTACAATGTGAAATAACTTGCATATTGTTTCCCACAATCTGGGTCCTCATTTTAACAACCATGGAAGGATAAAAGGCTGAGTCAACTGTTAGACCTGTCAGGATTGAACTCCAGGTTATGGGCAAAATTTGCCTGCAATGCTGCACTTTAACCACTGGGCCACCAGGGTTCTAAAGTTCTATAAAATTTATAGACTGAAAAATCTAGAAATGGTTATCTGGAAAAGTTACCTGGATTTTTTTGGTACCCAAATATGGCCTGCTAATATTGGCAATTCTGAGTTTCAATCAAAATCATCTTTTGCTTTAACTCCAAATGCAATATCAGGATCAAAGTGAAGCAAACCCAGCCAACATTACTAAGGTACCAGACCAACAGGAGTCAGGTAGGGTGCTATAGTTCAGCAACCATCACAGTGCCTTACATTTCTATTCTAGAAACAGTCTTTGTCAGCAGTGACGGGCTGCAACTGGTTTAACAACTGGTTTGGTGAGCACACACTTTGCACACATGCGCAGTGATCAAAATACAGAAATTTGAAGCTCAACTGCTTATCTTCTAGGGCAGCCATGGTAAGTAGAATAGTGGAGGCATGGAAATCAGCTGTGCTGTGCAAATCAGCTGATCCAGAAAGATGGAAATATAGGACAGGATAGGGCAGGGGCAAGCAGGTGGGGCCAGCTGATGGTTGGAACTATTAACTGTATCAGCCCACCATTGCTTGTCAGCTTTTATTACAATGCCAGTCAGGGTTCTAAGTAATAGACCATAGCAAGCAAAACTCTGAGGCTGATAGATTCCTCAAAGAATAGCTTTATTGGATATATTATGTTGGCACAGACCTGGTGAAAACCGTCTCTGAAGGTTCGCGTGGTTTTCACCTAATTAAAAGTTTTTCACTTTTTCTAAAAACAATCAGTCACATGGTCCAATCACAGTTCCATCTGGTTGCCTGGTGACATTACTCCTCCTTCCTCTGACCAGGTGTCAGAATGTCCTTGGTTCCCATGAGAAAGTATTTTATTTTGGCTACAAAGTCCCAACTATCTCAATTCCCCTTCTCCCTATCCCTCAGTTCCAATATGGCAACACGGAAGCTCCAAAATGGCTTTTTGGTCAGGCCAACTTCAGGGTTGACAATGTCCAGATGAAATAATTCTCCCCTTACTAATGCAAGCTCAGTTTAACAGGAAGAAAAGGAAAGTGACTGTTAATTCTTTTTTTTAAAGAGTTAACAAGACTTCCAGTTTTATATCCCAGGCGGTACAAATTACATTCCATTTTTTTCAAGCTTTGTTTGTTCTATGCTTGTGTGATTGATGGCTTCCGCTGAGTACCCGTTGGCAATGGATAAGCAAATATGAGTGCCAAAGTGAACACATTTTTCTGACCTGAATTTATCTGAGATCTAAGTGAATTAACTTATGTTAAACAATGGCATGTTTGATGTGTATATTTTGCCTTCCAGGTTTATAACTTGACTTACCAAGAGAGGGAATCCTTTGATCCCTGAATGTGAACCTCTTGTCCATGTCTATGTTTCATAGCACTGATTTAATAATTTATTTTTTTAACACCCTTCATTATACATTTTGGGAGAGACTGTAATATATATAAAGAATCCTCTAATCCTTCAATTTCAGCAGTTTATCATTTACCAATGATGATACGTAATTCTGGGATTATGTCAGGTGCCTAATTATTATTTTTTTCTTTATGATATATGATGGTGGACTGTTGGGAATCTAAGTCTCATTAGTTAGGAGTCTGCTAATTAACTATAACATATTTGTAGGATGAAGTGTTAGGGGAAAACATAGAAGGAGATTTAATGCATCTGTAACAGATTGTGCATTTTAAAATATGGCTAATACAAGCTTGCTTGTTCATTTTGTTGTTGAAAACTGCCTTTTGACTGAACAACCAATTAATTATCCAAGTTTAATACTCAAAAGTGACTCTTTTTAAAGGGAGAGTTCAACTCTTATGTTTTCTTTTTTCTTTTTCTCTCTAGTGGACTTACCAGATTGCAAAAATAAATCATTGACTGAGGCCAGTGTATTTTTACCTTGACAACTTCAAAGACAACTTCAAAGAGGACTTCAACTCCCAGAATCCCCCAGTGAGTAGAAAAAGTAATCTGCATTAGTAGCTCATGAGATGAATGTATAGAACAGGGGAGTCAACTCACGTTGTCACAGTGGCGTCACATGGTGTACCCTATCCCCCTTTGCTAAACGGGGCTTGGGTGTGGCTAACATGTGATGTACCCCGCCCACAGGCCCAGAGTTTGACAGCCCTGGTATAGAATGTAATTTGTACCACATATATACTGACATCATGATGTGTGTAACATCACTCTTCCCCTCCCCCACATCCTTGCTTCTGATATTTGAGGTTTCAAGTTTTTTAAACTATTTTGATATTTTAAATGACTTTGGAGGCTCCTTCTTGCCTGAAATGATTTTTTTAATAAAATAAAATGGTAATTTAATTTAATGCTAATGGGTCTATGGATCCAAATAGAACTTGGATTAAAAAAAAAGTTTTTCTTAAAAATAAAGCTGTTCTTTTGGCTAAAATTTACATATGAAATTGGGAGAGTTGGTTTAGTGAGATAAGAAATGTTAAGAAATGTTAACAAATAACAGGCAGTGTTTTGGCAGTGGCTTGAAACTATAATTTTTTGAATGAAATCTGTAGGTCCTAAAGCCCATGTCACACTGCCCAACAGATGCAAAAAGGACACAACGGACAAGCAAAATGTTCCATCTGTTGTTATCTGCTCTCAAAAGGGGCAAAAATTTGCATAACCGGAGCGGATAACACGGATGCGGGGAGGACGCAGGGCATATGGAAAGCGGATGCGGAACGGAAGCCCAGCGGATAGAAGCGGATGAGAGCAGATGGCGCATCCACTAAGCTTCTGGGGGACCTCAGCAAAGCGGACGTGGAACGGATACAGCAGATGCAGAGCGGACGCCAAACGGATAAAGCGGATGCACAGCGGAAGCCTAGCGGATGCAGAGCGGAAGCCGAACGGATGCCTGGCGTTAATTGAGCATGCGTGGAGGATGCATTGCGTCAGCCCCGTGGATATAACAGAAGCAGCTCGGAATCAGGTCGCCATTCAGAGGAAAGACCTGCTGCCGGACGGATTGGCTGCCTTGCCTGCCTTGCCTGCCCTGCCTGCATGTCTGCCTGCAAGCCTTGCTGCCAGCCTTGCTGCCAGCCTGCCTGCAAGCCTTGCTGCCAGCCGGTCTGCATGCCAGCCTTGCTGCCTACCTTCCTGCCAGCCTTGGTTCATGTCTGCCTGCAAGCCTTGGTGCCTGCCTGCCTGCCAGCCTTGCTGCCTACCTTCCTGCCAGCCTTGGTTCATGTCTGCCTGCAAGCCTTGGTGCCTGCCTGCCTGCCAGCCTTCCTGCCAGCCTTGCTG
>BLBF01000026.1:28744036-28773181 GCA_015471245.1 Laticauda colubrina
GCAGCATCGCCCAGAGATGGTGAGGAACATCATGGAAGCTTGCTGCAGAAATGGAGCAAGTGTATGAATGAAAAATAGACTTTACTAACAAGAAGCTATAAAACAAAAATGAGTCTCTGGCACTCCTCTTGGTCGCTCAGTCTCAGGGGTGAAGGGTCCAGGTGCTGTGGAGGTGGCTGGTGCTGGTGTGCTTTTCATCAGCTCCTCCAAAAGCAGAAGCAGCAAAAGCCCCAGCCCCAGAAGAGCGAGCCCATGCTGCAGAAGCCCCAGCAGAACCAGAGTGAGGGCCAGGGGGCGGGATGGTAGCCCTGTCCCTCTTGCCAGGGCTGGCAGCAGATGGCTGAGGCTTGCTGTGCTTCTGCATGGTTGTGGGGTTGCTGGCTGGCAGGGAGGCTGGCAGGAACCAAGGCTGGCAGGGAGGCTGGCAGGGAGGCAGGCACCAAGGCTGGCAGGAAGGCTGGCAGGGAGGAAGGCACCAAGGCTGGCAGGAAGGCTTGCAGGCAGGCATGCACCAAGGCTTGCAGGCAGGCAGGTACCAAGGCTGGCAGGCAGGCTGGCAGGCAGGCAGGCACCAAGGCTGGCAGGAAGGCTGGCATCAAGGCTGGCAGAAAGGCTGGCAGGGAGGCAGGCACCAAGGCTTGCAGGAAGGCTGGCAGGCAGGCAGGCACCAAGGCTGACAGGCAGGCATGAACCAAGGCTGGCAGGCAGGCAGACAGCAAGGCTGGCAGGGAGGCTTGCAGCAAGGCTGGCAGGCAGGCAGACAGCAAGGCTGGCAGGGAGGCTGGCAGCAAGGCTGGCAGAAGGCTGGCAGCAAGGCTGGCATCAAGGCTTGCAGGCAGACATGCAGGCAGGACAGGCAAGGCAGTCGATGTGTCTGGAAGCAGGTCTTTCCTCTGAATGGCGACCTGCTTCCGAGCTGCTTCCGTTATATCCGCGGGGCTGACGCAATGCATCCTCCCCGCATGTGCAATTAACGCTGCGCATCCGCTAGGCTTCCGCTGTGCATCCGCTGTGCATCCACTCTGCATCCGCTTCATCCGCTGTGCATCTGCTCTGCATCCGCTATATCCGTTCCGCATCCACTTTGCTGAGGTCCCCCGGAAGCCTAGCGGATATGCTATCTGCTCCCATCTGCTTCCATCCGCTGGATTTCCATTCCGCATCCATTTTCCATCCGCCCTGCGTACTCCCCCCGTCCGTGTTATCCGCTCCGGTTATGCAAATTTTTGCCCCTTCTGAGAGCGGATAACAACGGATGGAACATTTTTCTCATCCATTGTGTCCGTTTTGCATCCGTTGGGCAGTGTGACAGGGCCTTTCAGAATCTATGCAAGGGGTCCTTTTTGTCTATGGAGATTCTCAGTCATCCAGGTCATGGTTGCCCCAAAGGTGCTTTTTTTTCAAAAGGTAACTGGACTTTCTGGTTTTTCTTTGAAGATGTTTCACTTGTGATCCAAGAAGCTTCTTCAGCTCTGACTGGATGGTGGGTAATGGAAAGATTTATATTTTGCAGATAGCTGGTCGTTTCTTTAGAAAGTCATTGAGACCACCTGGAAGTTTATCTGTGTCCTCAGGTGGTGCAAATTGGTGCAGAGTGGTGGAAATTGGTGTGGAGCCTTCTTGGAACTATTGAAAGGACTGTGTTGTAGATTGGAGATAGTTGATTCCCCTTTGTTGACAGAGGGCTGTTCAGTTTTGACATAGATGGCTTCTTTAGCCCTTCTTTCAAATCAGCGATCCACTCTGTCTGAAATATGGCCTTTGTTGTCTTCAAAAGAGTGGCCTTTGTCCTTTAAATGCAGATGGACTTCTGAATCTAGTCCTGATGGGTTTGTTCTCCTATGTTGTGCCATGGGTTTATGAAGTGGTTGTTTTGTTTCCACAATATACAGCAAAAAGGGTTCTTTTTGTAGACCTCAGCTAACCATCATTCCAGAAATTCTTCTCTCTAAACTGGCTCAACTAGCTGTGCCTGACCACACTTGTGGGTGGACTGTTAGCTTTCTAACAAACAGTCAGCAGCAGGTGAAGCTGCATAAAGTCACATTGAAAACCTGTTCAATTAGCACAGGAGCCCCCCAGGGCTGTGTGATTCTCCATTACTCTTTTCTCTCTATACCAATGACTGCATCTCAAAGGATCCCTTTGTTTAAAGTACTGAAGTTTGCAGATTATACTAGAGTCATTGGTATCATTCAAGCTGATGATGGTGCAGCCGGGAGAATCTAGTACTGAACACCCTTAAAACTGTAGAGATGATTGTACACCTCCTACAGTATTAAGCAACACAGTATCAACTGTAGAGACCTTCACGTTTGTGGGTTCCACAATCTCCTGAGACTTGAAATGGGCATCTAACATTAGAACTGATATTAAAAAGGTACGGACAAGAACATTCTTCCCGCACCAACTCTGAAAGCTCAGATTCCCAAACAATTTTCTACAGTTCTATGAGGAATTACTGAGTCTGTCTTTTGTACTGCAGTACCTGTCTGGTTTGGTATAGCAACCAAATGGGACAGGTACAGACTTCAACAAATAGTTGTACTGCAGCAAAAACAATTGCAACCACCCTGCTTTCCATTGAGGACTTGTATACTGCACAAGCCAGCAAGAGGGCTGAGAAAATATCTATAGACCTCTCACATCCTGGACATAAACTGCTTCAACTCCTCCCCTGGAATACCGTTATAGGGCATTACATGCCAAAGCAACTAGACACAAAAATAGTTTTTTCAACTGTGCTACCACTCTGCTAAACATATAATTGCCACATCACTGTCTTATGCCTAAGGATATCTAATCATGTAGTAGGACTGTACTACTATTATTCTTCTCATCTTTTCTATTTTCTACTCCTATTTGTATCTTATGACTATCATTTATTTGCTGTATCTTATGACTTATGCTTGTATCTTATTATTTGTGTTGTATCACTTTGTTGCTTGTATGTATACTGAGAGCTTATGCAACGGAAACAAATTCCTTGTGTGTCCAATCATACTTGGCCAATAAAGAATATTCTAGTCTTTCTCTGCAGTAGCATGTACCCTGTGGAAAAGCATTCTATCCTCCAACAATTCATATAGTTTCTACTTCTAGCTGTTTCAGAAGTAAATTCAAATGTGACTCTGCCACATGTTGGATTCGTATGGAGGCCATACCTTTGCCAGTTTTTGAATATGTTTAATTGTTTACTCTTATAGATTATGTGTGCTTTGTATTGTCTGGTCTTTTTTGTAAGTATTGTAACCAGGCCAGAGTCTCCTAGAAATTGGGTGGTCTCCAAATCAATGAATAATCAACTGATTAATCAACCAATCAACCAATCAAATGTTTCAAGGACAAGAAGGAATATAAAAGAAAATTCTATTCCAGTTGAGATCTGTTTGATCAACATAACTCTTTTAAATTCTCAGACATCATTCTTAATTTTTAGTTCTGATGTCATTTTTTTTACCTCCTAAAAGGTTCAAGGCAAATGATTTATTCTAGACTGCTGCCTACATCCAGCTTTAACACTTGGCTATATGAGCAAAATACACAACAAACATCAACCAATCAAACCCACAATACTTTATTACTAAAATGAGAACCATTGAAGAAATAAAAAATAAGATTATATAATTATTAATGTAACTTATGACTACATTCGTTTTAAGACTCTGAAATCTGCAGGATGGGAAGTGATGTGGTATGACAGATGATTGGCAATTCCAATTAAGATGCAAAGGGCTGGAGAAACATACAAGCAGGTACATTCTTCCTGACTTAGAGACTTGTAGGAAATAAGGAATCACACACCGGGAGATATGTGAAGATATGACTGCTTGGAATGAGCTATTGTGGTTTGCACACATATGTATTCAAACAATCAATGTGTTTTACCACAAAAATTGGACTTTTCCTATTCATGGTCAATGTATATAATTTCCCATTTCTTCTGCATGAAATGGCTGAGGTAACATGAAAACATTTTTTCTTTCTTAGTTACACATATTTAGAAGAAAGATGAAATTAATGGCTATGAAGAGCTTTACTTACAATTTCTCTACAGGTTAATCAGATTGACAACAGACCATATGTTATGGGTTGTCAGAAACATCAAAAACCTCTTTTCCAAAATCAAAGATTTCAAATAAATACAAAATACCTCCATACCCAACTGCTGAACTCTTAAGAAATTTTTTTCTCTCAAGATATAATCACCCTTTGATCAATCTTCTGACAGGTTATGATTAGACTTCTTATCTTTGACCTGTTTCTCTTAATTGAGCCATATTTATAATCTTCCTTTGTACTTCAATGTCACCCAGTTTTCAGTCAGAAAAGAATAGAATGGAATGGAATAGAATAGAATAGAATAGAATAGAATAGAATAGAATAGAATAGAATACTTTATTGGGCAAGTGTGATTGGACACACAAGGAATTTGTCTTTGTGTAAATATTCTCAGTATACAAAAAGAAAAGGTACATTTGTTAAGAATCAAGAATCATAACATACAAAACTTAATGACAGTCATAGGGTATAATCAACAATCAAATCATACTAGGAAACAGTCAAGTGGGAGGGGATGGATGATAAGGAGTGGTAAGAAGATAATAATAATGGTGTTTTACAATTAACTTTGTAAATTGTTGAACAGTGTTGAGGGAATAATTTGTTTAGCAGAGTGATGGCTTTTGGGGAAAAAAAACGTTCTTTTGTCTAGTTGTTCTGGTGTGCAGTGCTCTATAGTGTTGTTTTGAGGGAAGGAGTTGAAACAGTTTATGTCCTGGATGCGAGGGGTCTATAAATGTTTTCACAGCCCTCTTTTGGACTCATGCAGTATACAGGTCCTCAATTGAAGGCAGGTGGGTAGTCATTGCTTTTTCTGCAGTCCTAATTATCCTCTGAAGTCTGTGTCTGTCCTGTTGGGTTGCAGAACCAAACCAGACAGTCATAGAGGTGCAGATGACAGACTCAATAATTCCTCTGTAAAACTGTATCAGCAGCTCCTTGGGCAGTTTGAGCTTTCTGAGTTGGTGCAAAAAGAACATTATTTGTTGTGCTTTTTGATGATGTTTTTGATGTTAGGTGTCCATTTTAGGTCATGTGATAGAGTAGAACCTAGAAATTTGAAGGCCTCTACTGTTGATACTATGTTGTATAGTATTGTAAGAGGTGGTAGTATAGGAAGGTTTCTTCTAAAGTCTACCACCATTTCTACGGTTTTGAGTGTGTTCAGTTCCAGATTGTTCCTATTATACCATGAGGCAAGTTGTATAACCTCCTATCTGTATGCAGATTCATTGTTGTCTCAAATGAGACCAATCACTGTTGTGTCATCAGAAAACTTCAATATTTTAACAGATGGATCATTTGAGATGCAGTCATTAGTATATAAGGAGAAGAGAAGTGGAGATAGCACACAGCCTTGGGGGCCCCCTGTGCTGATTGTACAGGTATCAGATGTCAGACCTGTATATAACTTGGATTCTAGTTGTTTTCATACTTGGGAGTATAGCTAAAATTAAGCTGCTAATATGTTTCCTAACCCATGAATTTTCACATGATCTGCCTCAGCAAAAGTTCAGTGGGGTTGAAATACAAAACCTCTTTCAAGCATGCATCATTTATGTCAAGGACTTTCTACATGACAAACATATTTCTCTAGTTAGCAATGACCTATAGCCCTTCCAATCTTTTTGCAGTGATGTCTTTGCCTTATAAAAGAAGTTGACTTTTTTCAACTAACCAAGTTTCCCGTTACTACTGAGCACAACACACCTGGTTGTGCCACTTAAGTTTTTAGCAAGGCCTTGGAAGCATTATATTTTTTTTAAGTACTGAGACAATTTACCTTATCATAACTATGCAACAGCTGGCATTTACTTTCCTAAACAGACGTTTAAATCTTGGCAGGATCAGTTTTGCTTCATTTGTGATGGTCTCTCACAGGTCTTTTTTACTGCCTGAAAACAACTGGGAATGAAACACCTGCTGCCTGTTGTGACACAGGAATACATTTCTGGCAATGACATAATTTATATCTAGAGATTTAGTATTATAATGGCATACGGAACACTCAAATGCTTTTGCTGTTGTTGTTCCAAGAGAGTTACAATAGTTTCTTTTACAGTTTGATATGAATATCTGACGAACTCTTTCAGACACAAACAATGGGGAAAAAAGGGAGGCATTTCTCATTTTCTATGATGGGCAATCCACAGAGTGTCTTGGTGGGTTTCTATTTCTCTTTATTTCATCATGATCAAAGCATCAATAAAACTTCTCAGAATGAAAATTCATCTCATCCAAATTTAATATAACTTGCTGCATATAAATGTAAAATGAGTTAGCTCCACTAAGTTTTAGGGCAGAGTTTCATAATCATTTTTTGTGGCAAGGATCCCTTTGTGATATAGATTGTTATATCAAGATTTAAAAAATAACAAATACATAATATGTAATGTGGTCACTCTTCCTTTAGCAGCTGCTTTCTTTAGTGACAGTTCACAAATACCAACAGTAATGCTAAAAACTTCATTTTGACCAACATGGATGTTTATGACCAAATTTGTGCACTTGATAAAAGCTTTCAGTATAAAACTGATCAAAATCTGGTGTCAGGTCCCATAGATCCGGGACGCTGCCATTCTGGTGGGGAGGCGGCCTGGAGGCCTTCCTCAGTTTATAATCTTTTTCCTGGTGCCTCTCTATCCTGTGCTTTGATTTACCTTCCTGGGAAATGGGGGGGGGGGGGGGGGGGGGGGGGCATTTGTTCTGTCCCAGCTCCTGAGCCCCCAGCAAGCAATGCCTGAGAACAGCTCCTTCTCTGCCTGCAATTCTCAAAACATCTTCTCACCTGCGGATTGGCTTATTTGACATCAGTCTCATCTCTAACTGTTTTAATCTAACAAAATTGCACAGGAATCTTCAGATCCTGCTTTCTTTGTCTTGCTATCACTTTCTCTCAATAAAGGTTTAATTTTGAAATGCCAATTGTTTCAAGAGTTCTACTTTCTTGAGAAGAGAAGGAAAGGCAAGCCCTTTGAGGTTTCAGTTTCAGGTATCAGTGGAAAATTGCTAAGAAGTACCAATCAGCTAATTAAAAAAAAAAAAAAAACCCTCACAGCTTCAAGCTCAAACTGTCTACTGTGGACCTCACCCCATTCCTAAGAGGTCCTTAAAGGGGGCGTGCATAAGCGCACCAGCATGCCAACTGTCCCTGTCTTATTGTCCCCATTTATCTGTATTTATGTCCTTTGTTCATGTTTATGTTCATACTTATACCTGTTATCTTGTACATGTTTGACAAACAAAAAAACAAATAAATATCACAGTGCTGATCTTGTTAACTTGTAGTTAGCAATTTTAGGAAGGAGCGTGCTATGAGAAAAAACCCAGCTCTGGAGGAGTTAACTTTTTTCGACAGTCTCTCCACTTTGCAAGGAAACAAAAAATGGAGGGAAAAGGATCAGGGCACATCAGAGAGAACTTTAATTGAATGAGACAGGAGCAACCAGTGATCTTCATTGCATCTCTGTCATGTGTTCTCTTACTGACCATTTTGCTCCTGATTTAAGGAACGAATTGCAGTTGCTAAACAAGGAGAGGCTGCATATGTGCTTCTTTATTAGCCCATTCAATCAATAACAAGCCAAGGCTCTTTTGATAGGATAAGGATTTTAAAGAATGAAATTTAATGAAGTCAACAAACATTTATAGCGTGAAGCTATATATTACTTTGTTGCCCTAATGCATTATTGATTGAAAAGCTAAATTTCAGTTGAAAATTCTTAAAAATAAAGTCAATCTTTTTTTCCTATCCAAGTTCACAGAGTTCCTGAGCTCTATTCTCACCCCCTCCCCCAAGGGATCCATGGAACCTTCTTAAGAATCTCTGTTTAGCGTATTTTTGCAATGATATGTTTAATTCTAAGAATTTTTGGTGGCAAAACAAGATCTGGTTCCTTTCAGGTTGAATTCATTTAAGTTAATGCAGCATTTGACATTTCATATTAAACAGAGGGACAGATTAATCTACTAGTTAAGATTCTGGTCCAGAAATTTGGATACTATAAGTTCTAGGTCTGCTTTAGCCATGGCTGGGTGACTTTGGGCCAGTCATTCTCAATCCAAACAGTTGTGGTGAAAATGAAAATAGGAGTATGAGCTACATTCCCCATTTTGAATTTTTAATAGAACAGCTTAGTATATTGTTGTACAATTTGTCTCCTTCACTATTCAACAATGACTTCATAGTCATCCTAACTCCAACTCTACAATCAATACTTTGACTTCAGACCTTTATTTATTTATTTCATTTTATTTGATTTGTCAATTGCTTACAAGCTAATAGGTATAAGTAAAAACATAGTTATGGATACATATAAGAAAAATAAAAGAAACAATAGGACAGGAATGGTAGGCATGTTGGTGCGCTTATGAACACCCCCTACAGACCTCTTAGGAAAGGGGTGAGGTCAATAGTAGAAAGTCTAAGGTTAAAAGTTTTTGCGGTTTGGGGAAGAAACCAGAGTCAGGTAGAATATTCCAGACATTGACCACTCTGTTGTTGAAGTTGTATTTCTTGCAATCAAGTTTGGTGTGATTAACCTTGAGTTTGTATCTATTGTTTGCTCTTGTGTTGTTATGGTTGAAGCTGAAGTATTCATTGACAGGTAGGACATTGCAGTGTATGATTTTATATACTATACTTAGATGGGACCAAAGGTGACATAGTTCTAGGTTTTCTAGGCCTAGAATTTCAAGTCTGGTGGCATAAGGTATTGGATCAATAGCTTTCCTTTGGGAGGCTTGGTTTGTGCTTTCAGTAGTCACAAAACTATTGATGACGCTGATAGAAGAAGAGGAGGAAAAGAAGATGGATCAATGCTAGTACTCTTTCCTTTTAACAATATACCCTTTCTGTACAGATTTGGGAAAAGAAAGGGTGGGAATTGAAGGCTCCAGCTTCCTTATTCAACACATTTATTTTCTGAAGAGGAATAATGAATACTTGAACAGGGCTATAAATAATTCTTCAACTATTAATTCTGGGAGAGCTTCTAATTGCAAATAGAAAAAGGTTTTAGTTTTTAGCCCCCCAAAAGGTGCCTATTAAAAATATCAAAGAATGGTTTAACTCTGAATGGTTAAACTGAAGCATAATTTTTCAGAGCACATTCATTGACTCTAGGAAAAAAAAAAACTTCTTTCATTGAACAGAATACAGCTAAATTTATGAACTGTAGGTTTGTACTTTAAAAAAGGTCTTTTGGCAGATCTGTTAAAGGCTACCATCACAACCATCTTGAGTGCTCATGATTTGCTATAATCACATGTTGGAAGAAAAGCAATCACATGAAAGGAGAACAAGCAGGGATAGAGGATGAAGAAGACAAAATGTGCAAGACATATATGAATTTTTGAAAAGAACATCCATAGCTCTCAGTAAGTTTTTTAAAAAATGAAAAAACAAAAACAACATGGGTGTCTCAGAACAATCACAGCTGTGTTTTTGTAGACTTGCTAAATGGAACACAAATTACCCAGTCAAATAATTGACCTGAGAAATTTTGACATTTTGATGCCAATCAAATTGTCCAAAAGTACTGCCAAAGGAGAGGGGTGAAAGTGTGAAGGAACCCACAGTGATTTTTACTACTTCTCCTTCAACATGAAGAAATAGAAAATGGGTCTGTCTTACTTTGTTTTGTTTTTTTAAGTGGAGAGGACTGTTTTATGTTCATGGTGACAGCAAGGGGTGTTGCACTTTTTCTAAAAGACAAGGTGGCCAGAAAAGTGATGTGTAAAGATAAGATGTTATGAGATAGGACATGATAAAATGGGACAGGATAAGATAACATAAGATGGGATAGGATAAGACAAGACAAGATAGAACATGATATGATATGATAAGATGGGATAAGATAAGATGATAAGACAAGATAGGATGAGATAAGTTGATAAGATAGGATGAAATAGCAAGGGATAGATAGGATAGGATAGTATTAAGATAGGATAACTTTAGTGTTGTTGTTGTTGTTTTGCGAGCACACTGGCCCACATTAAAAATGAAATTCTGTTGCCTTCTCTCAAGAGAAAATAAATATCTATCCAAGCACATACTTAACACACATATGCTGTATACATGCCTAAATATGTACCTACCTGTCTACATAAATAAATATATAAATATATTTATATAAATATACTGCTCAAAAAAATAAAAGGAACACAAAAATAAGACATCCTAGATCTGAATGAATGAAATATTCTTATTAAATACTTTGTTCATTACATAGTTGAATGTGCTGACAACAAAATCACACAAAAAATATCAATGGAAATCAAATTTAGCAACCCACGGAGTTCTGGATTTGGAGTTGCACTCAAAATTAAAGTGGAAAAAAGTACTACAGGCTGATCCAACTTTGATGTAATGTTCTTAAAACAAGTCAAAATGAGGCTCAGTAGTGTGTGTGGCCTCCACGTGCCTGTATGACCTCCCTACAATGTCTGGGCCTGCTCCTGATGAGGTGACAGATGGTCTCCTGAGGGATCTCCTCCCACACCTGGACTAAAGTATCCCCCAACTCCTGGGCAGTCTGTAGTGCAACATGGCATTGGTGGATGGAGTGAGACATGATGTCCCAGATGTGCTCAATAGGATTCAAGTCTGGGGAATGGGTGGGCCAGTCCATAGCATCAATGCCTTCTTTTTGCAGGAACTGCTGACACACTCCAGCCACATGAGGTCTTGCATTGTCTTACATTAGGAGGAACCCAGGGCCATCCTCACCAGCATATGGTCTCACAGGGGTCTGAGGATCTCATTTCAGTACCTAATGGCAGTCAGGCTACCTCTGGTGAGCACATGGAGGGCTGTGCAGCCTTCTAAAGAAATGCCACCCCACACCATTACTGACCCACTGCCAAACCGGTCATGCTGGAGGATGTTGCAGGCAGCAGAACGTTCTCCACGGTGTCTCCAGACCCTGTCACGTCTGTCACGTGTGCTCAGTGTGAACCTGCTTTTATCTGTGAAGAGCACAGGGTGCCAATGGCGAATTTGCCAATCTTGGTGTTCTCTGGCAAATGCCAAACATCCTGCATGGTGTTGGACTGTTGGACAATCCCCACCTGTGGACGTCAGGCCCTCATACCACCCCTCATGGAGTCTGTTTCTGACCGTTTGAGCAGCCACATGCACATTTGTGGCCCTCTGGAGGTCATTTTGCAGGACTCTGGCAGTGCTCCTCCTGTCCCTCCTTGCACAAAGGCAGAGGCAGTGGTCCTGATGCTGAGTTGTTGCCTTCCTATGGCCTCTTTCACATCTCCTGATATACTGGCCTGTCTTCTGGTAGCACCTCCATGCTCTGAACACCACACTGACAGACACAGCAAACCTTCTTGCCACAGCTCGCATTGATGTGCCATCCTGGATGAGCTGAACTACCTGAGACACTTGTGTGGTTGTAGACTCCGTCTCATGCTACCACTAGAGTGAAAGCACCGCCAACATTCAAAAGTGACCAAACTATCAGCCAGAAAGCATAGGAACTGAGAAGTGGTCTGTGGTCACCACCTGCAGAACCACTCCTTTATTGGGGGTGTCTTGTTAACTGTTTTTGCTTTCTACCTGTTGCCTATTCCATTTGCACAACAACATGTGAAATTGATTGTCAATCAGTGTTGCTACTTAAGTGGACAGTTTGATTTCATAGAAGTGTGACTGACTTGGAGTTACATTGTGTTGTTTAAGTGTTCCCTTTTTTTTTTTTTGAGCAGTGTATATACCACCCATTCATATGTATATTATCACTGTCCATTTTGAATACATAGTGGAAAAAGAAAACTTGAAGGTTCACAAAGCTGATGCTCTATGAAAGAAAACTGACTTAAATGCTACTGTGTGTGAGTTGGATTGCTATATAAATTTGTTTAATAAATAAATAAATAATGTAATAAATTCTAGATGAAAAACAGTCCTGGTGGTATTTTTACCTGGAAAGTATTTATGGATTACAATTCTGCCAATGGCTTCCTACCACATTCAACTTTGGGATCTCTTAAAATAAAGGTTCTAAGCTCTTTAACTAAGATTTTTTTCTTTTATTATATATATTTCTTAGCTAATCTGAAATTTGACTTTGATAATTGACTTTCTGTTTTGAATGTGCTGAGATGTTAAATTGTTGTAAAACTATATTTCCTCCAATTCAATTTGATATCTATGGAGATTCTCAGTCATCCAGGTGATGGTTGTCCCAAAGGTGCTTTTACAAAAGGCAATTGGACTTCATTTTTGTTTATCTCCTGAAGAGGTTTTGCTTCTCAGCTAAGAAGCTTCTTCAGTCTGACGGAACTGAAGAACCTGCTTGGATTAGAAGTGAAACTTCTTCAAGAAAAAAACAGTTGCCTTTTGTCCAGTTGCCTTTTGAAAAAGTACCTTCGGGACAATTCAGTTTGATATTTAAAAGTAAAAGAGAGATACTTTTCACACTGAAATAGTGTATATATATTGAAATTTTAACTTACATTAGTCTATAAACATTTCCAAGTAGTATCTGCATTTTGTAATTTCTATGCCCTCCTTCTTTCCTTTTTTTCTTTAATAGAATATCTTTACTGTCATTGCATTCAAAATACAATGAAATTTGAAAGCTACTCCAGCACAGTGCCCCAAATACCACATCACAATCACACTACACAGCATTTAAAAATTAAAATAATTAAAGCAATAATAATAATAATAATTAAAAACCTAGTCTAAAACTTATTTAAAACATATATTAAGTTAGATAGTTTAAAAATGCCACTGTATACATAGGACTAAATCACAAATGTACTGTTTGATTCAAGATAATTATTGCCTTGGAAAAGAAACTGTTTCTCAGTCTATTAGTTCTCATTTTAAGACACCTATAACATCTCCCAGATGGTAGCAACTTGAAATATGAATGTCCAGAATGAGAACGGTCTGTGGAGATTTTTAGTGCTCTAGAGAGGAGTCTGGTCTTCGCAATCTCATCCAAACAAGAAAAAGAGCAACCAATGATTTTTTTTGTGCTCTGTTTATAACTCTCTGGAGCATCATCTTATCTACCACAGAGCATCCAGCATACCACACTATTACACAGTATGCCAAAATCCTCTCGACGGTAGAACGGTAAAAAGTAACTAGCAACTTTTCACCCAGAAAGAAGCATTTGTGTCTCTGTGTGTGCATTCATGTCTAAAGCCCCTGTCACACTGCACCAACGGATGGAAAGAGGATGTAAAACGGAGAAAAACACTTGCCATCCGTTGGTTAACGCGATGCTTCCATTCTGTACTCACTGCCTCTGTTTTGCTTCCTCTCTATCCGTCCAGCATCCGTCTATGGACGTTTCATCCGCTCAGAAGGTTTTGAGCTGGTCAAAACTTTTGAGCGGAAAATGTATCCAATGCATCCGTTCTGCATCCTCTAGGCATATGGGGGACATCCGTTCTGCATCCATTACGCATCTGCTATATCCGCTAGGCATCCGCTGTGCATCCGCACAACTCAAATCCGTTCCAGCGGTAAACGGACGCAGGGAGAAAGCAGAACGGACGCACAGCGTTAGTAGCACGGATGGAGAAAGGATGAAAGCAGATGCAGCTCATCCGCTCTGCATCCGCTCTGCATCCGCTCTGCATCCTCTACGCATCCGCTCTGCATCCTCTACGCATCCTCTACGCATCTGCTCTGCATCCGCTTTGCATCCTCTATGCATCCGCTCTGCATCCTCTACGCATCCTCTACGCATCCTCTACGCATCCTCTATACATCCACTTTCCATCCGCTCTGCGTCCTCCCCATGTCCGTTCCTTTCCGTGTTATCCGCTCTGCTTATGCAAATTTTTGCCCCTTTTTAGAGCGGATAACAACGGATGGAACATTTTTCTCATCCGCTGTGTCCTTTTTACAAACGTTTTGCATCCGCTGGGCAGTGTGACAGGGCCTTAAGTATCCTACCTCTTGCTGTATAAAAATATCTTTCTAGCAAAAAGTTCCTCTCTGGCTTTCTATGAATCAGTTTAATCCTATTGGAAGGCAACATGAAGAAACTGTTCTCATGGGGTTTTTTTCAGAACTTCGTGGCTTTCCTTCTGTTACTAGTCAAGGGATAGTTGAAGAGCCAGTGGAACTTCAGAGCCACTGAACTGCAGGAATAAATTGAACTCAAAATCACTAAGACTGGCTTGAAGTAACTATTCTAAGAATAAGGTAGTGTCAGCCTTCAAGATTTTTCTCCCTTTGCTTTGCATCTTTCAGCTGTCATAAGTAACGGGGGGAGGAGGGGGGAATGGTTATGGGAAGAGAACTGGAGGTGTTACAAACCAGCACTGTATAAGTTGGGGGGGGGAGTACATTCTTGTTTAGGTTTCTATTCTATGCTATGTGCAGCTGCAACCCTTTATCAAACTATGTCAAGGTCAAGGGACAGAAGCCTCATCACCACCTGGAGATGCTCACATGATGATATACACAACGTTTAATTGGATGAGCCAATTGAACTATTGGGAGTGGGAATGTTGCCATTACTTTGTATATGTGATTTACGCGCCCATTTTCTCAGATTCAGAATTCTTTTGTTGCTACCACTTGATTTCCAGTAAAAGATAACTTTTCTCTGATTAAAAGAGTATTTCTTTCTTGGATTTTGAATGGAGCACCAGCTGACAGGTAGGAAGAAAAATAATGTTTGGCAGAAGAAAAGATCTGACAAAACTGCAAGACAGGTTTTGGCACAGCAGTATATAATAACAATGAAAGAACAATCCAATAGTAGTGTTTTCTAGAACATTCACAAATGAGACTTCTAGGGTAAGATTTTTTATTTGTGCATTTCCTATTTAAAAGATCCTGATACACACATGCCCTTTTCCAAAAGCTTATCCCAATTTTTTTATACTTTCACCAGACTGAAAATGTGGGATATGGAAAAAAATAATAATTCTACAGTAGATAGAACCAAGATTAGTGCATTTGAAGCATAATATGGGTGGGATAAACAATCCCTCCAATTAAGAAATATACAAAAATCAAGGATTACTAAATTAACCAGGGAAAGAAAAAACAAATGCAATATTGCTTGGGAATGACTCTTATGCAAACCTTCCTGGGGCTGCAAAAGTGTAGGTGGTTAATAGTAACAAAAAGATTCAGAAACCTCAGCTTTTGCTGCTATCTAATGATTATATATTTATGGTTTGGATTTATTAGCTCTTGAATAAATCCTTGATAAGAACAACTGAATTCAAAATGTACGTCACTTAAACTGTATGAACAAAACATTTTTTTTAAATGCTCAAAAGTAGAAAAGAAAGTCCAGATAGGAAGCACAGGCTAAAAATGTAGAAAAGAATATTGCTATCCCTAGTGTTATCAGTATAAACTGGCTAGGAAAAAAAGTTTGGCCAACATCATGAAACTGCTAAGAGAAAGAACGTAGGATATACAGATTTGAAAGCAATAAGCCAACTAGATAATTAAATAACCAGATTAAGATGGTTGCTTTGCTGTGTTTAATTAAGGCACTCATCCATGTAGGTAACATAAAGGTCTGCTTTGTTTTATTCAAGATAATTTAATGTGAGTCAGTTCCTGTGTCTTATGTATTTCACATAGCCGAAGTATAGAAAGTACATGAATGTATATCCTATTGGCTCATTGGATGAAGGAATATCCTTAGGAAGAAAAGCATTTATTGCAATGGCACAATTACTGTACTAGAATTTGCTGATTCCCCCCAAAGCTAAACAGGCTCGGATCTTGCTAGCACTTGGATGAAATACTATCAGGAAATCCAAGGATGCAATCTGGCCTGAAAAGCAAGGAAACAAACAAAACTAATCTGGAAAAATACAATGGAAAATCACTTCATTATTGAGACCAAGATAACTTTAGCTTAAGTTGGGATGTTTTTACATTTGCTAATTATTTATTGGTAAAATTAAAGTTACCTGTGGATGCTATTTTCCTTATTACAGTGCCATTTTTTATTATATTAATTATAGCTTTTAGCTTATAGTGTGCAAAATACATGGCATCTAGCTGTAAACAAGGACATTTAAATCTGCTTAATAGCCCCTTAAACTATATGCTAAGCTATTCACTCAGGAAGTAATTAAAACCAAACATTAAAATCCTATAGGAAGGTGTAATTGAAATATAATAAGAATTTGTTCTAAACTCTTGTGAGAAGGTGAGGGGGAGGGTTTGTTTGTCTTTTGATACAATGAATATATCCACAATACAAAGTGTGGTTACATAAAGCAATAATTTTTTTTTTTTAATTTTTAACCAGAACTGGACCTATTTCATAAGATGAAAATTTCACAAGAATATCACGGAAGGCTTGCTGGAATATTTCTGTGACACAAGGAATTCTGGAACACATTGCCATATAGATAGATATATATTTTGCTAGTGATCATAATATGTGTTATTTAGTATTAAAAGGACATATCACAGTAAACCCAAATCCCTCATTTAGGGGGAAATGATGCCAGTTAAATTTGGAAGCTTGTGTTTGTGTTTGACCTTGGGGGCTGGGGTGGATGTGGGCACGGTGGATGTGGGCATGGTGGGTGTGGGCAGTTTGACATCACTCATGTCTGCGATGCCTAAGGTGTCCTGAGCACTCTGCCACAGAAAACAGGCTCCCGAGCTCCATTTTTGTCTGGGATGCCCCCCTGCAACCCTCTACCAGCAAAAATGGAGCTCAGGAGGGATGTGTTTTCACTGGCAGAGGCACTGCAGGCCGGTCCTTCACTATTTCCAGGGTGGCTCTGCAGGCCAGATCTAAGCACCCTGTGGGCCGAATATGAGCCCCGGGCCTTGAGTTTGAATCCCCTGCACTAGATGGTCATCACAGAGTCTGGGTGCATTCTATGGGTAATTAGGCTTTACAAGTAGTGATTACAGCAAGAAGCATGGTTCTGGGTCATGTTCTCTTGGTATGATTAGCCTATAAAATCTTATTTCAATGGGACGCATCCAGAAGTTCCATAGAGGATGTACCTTTCATGGGAATAGTCTATTATAGGGTAATTTCGGATAGGCCAAGCAAAGGGTAAGGTAACTTTTTAGGAAATTATTCCTGTCTTTTAAGCTGTATTATTTATTTTGTATGGCATACATTTGTCAAGGAGACCTACACTTTACAGAGTAGTCTTGATTGCCTAATTGCTAGTTCATTAGGTTTCAAGCATCGACCAGCTTGTGGATGGTGCACCATGGGGGCAAACTAGCTTGCACCATCTGACTAGATGTTGATGACATCTTCTGGGGCCTCTTCTGCTGATCTTGCCTTGTGCCTGAATAGCACCAGCTCTCCATTCTCCTTGCACAACTAGCCTTTCCTCACCGGAGTGGTACCCATTTATCTACTCATCCATGATGCTTTCAAACTGCTGGATGGGCAGGGCAAGAGAAATGGGAGCTCACCCTGTCCTGTGGTGCTACCAGGGCTTGAACTGCTAAAGTGTTGACCATTTCTGGTTGGCAGATCCAGCGTCCTCAAACTGCTACACCACCCCATCTACATGTGGCTTTAAGGTGAACTGTAATCTCTTGAATAAGGGGAATGGGAATTTTCTTATGTAGCATGAAGCATTAAGGATGCATAGAGAGTGAGCTAACTATCCAGAGAAATTAACATCTTTCTTTAGAAAGCATAGATTTCTCTGCTATAGTACAATTTCTCATTCGAAGAATGATGTAAATCATGGGAGTCAAACTTATCATATCATGTTGCCGTCACATGACATTTTGCACATCACGCATCCAGCCTGCAGGCCACAACCTACAGATGAAAATGTATCTGTAGGTTGTGTTCCCCATTGTGATTCTGATATGTTGCCCATGTGCCTGGCATTTCCACTTTGGCTCTTTCAGACTCTCAATCACATCTGAGTCCTTTCCTCCTTAAGATTTATTTTAATTTAAAAAAAATGAGAGAAGCATTAACCACAACATAAACATTCTCTCCCCAAGGAAGACCCAAAGTTCCATTTAGATACAAATATATACTTACAAAATAATGGGTATATAATAATACAATTTTTCTGCCCAATGCTACACCTGTAGTCATGCCTACGAAGATAAAAAACCAAAGGTCAGCTGATAATGAACATCCTAGCTGCTAGATTGCTCTTGCCAGTTTGTTTTCTCTTGTATTTCTTCTAAGTGAAAATGTGTATCTTATAATTCCCACTATGACCACCAACTCATTGGTATCAAAAAATATGCTCTTCAAACACGTGCATGACCCAATAGGTAGTAACAACAGAATAACAAAATAAGAAAGCTGGAAGGGACTTTGGATGCCTTCTAGTCCAATTCCCTGCTCAAACAGGAGGCCCTGTACCAGGGATGTCAAGCTCAAGGCCTGCAGGGTGCTTAAATCTTTGCCCATGAGGCCAGCCTGGAAATAGCAAAGGATAAACACAGGGGGGCACAAACATCCCCCATACCCTATTTTGGCCAGCAAAGTATTAGAGGAGGCCATCCAATCTGAAAACAGACTGCAGGAGTGCACAAGGCCCCCTCTGCTCCATTTTGGCCAGCAGGGTGCTGCAGGAGATGTCTGTCCTATCTCTCCCCACGGCCGGTCCATGGAAGACTACAATGCTGATCTGGCCCTCAAAGAAATCCAGTTTGACATCTCTGCCTTATACCGTTCCACACAAGTGGGTGTCTTAAAAACCTCCAGTGATGGAGCACCCACCACTTTTAAAGGCAAGCTGTTCCACTGATTAACTGGTTCTTCTTAGTTCTAGGTTGCCTGTCTCTTTGATAAACTTCCATTCATTGTTTATTTTTTTGCCTTCTGATTCCCCTCTTCTTTATATGGTAAAGTATATAATTCTACAATATTCCTCCCGACTGAAGCCATAGATCCTATGTTTACAACTTATAATGACTGGAGTCACATAAAATACTACAATGAAAACAAATCACAATTTGGTTGAGTGTGATCTGTTAATTCAGCTCCCAAATCATGATTTCTCTATTGATATGTGGTTTGATTTTGATCTGTGCAACAGTATATAGTTGAACATGAACCAAAAACAATTCTGAGAGAGGCCATGTTGTTACAAAAAGACAGAAATGGGAAGTATCTGAACTCTTATAACTAACCAATTCATTTTATTCTGGTATAGGTTTGGGGAACCTGAACTCTAGTCCAAATAAAGAGAGAAACGTAAAAAATACTGCTCTTTCAACTCTGTAATAGGTGTTTGCTGTGTTAATTCTGAAAAGAACCAGATCACAGCTGGAAAGCAGAAGGAAGGAAAAAAATGAAAATTAAATAAATCTGTAGTTCTTTCTATTTAACAGTTTAGTTTATTACTTGAAGAGTGAGAAATCATTGTTAAGAATCATTGTTAAGAAGGTTGCAGCATCTGCTACGAGAACAGCCCACCTGCCCTTTGTATCAATGAAGGGAGAAGATTGTATGTGTAGAAAATAAACAGCTCTTTCTTCTGTTAACAAGGCTATATATTTTACTGTTTAAAGCACATGTCACACTGAACCAACGAGGATGTAAAACGGACAAAAAAGAGGATGTAAAACGGACAAAAAACCTTGCCATCCGTTGGTTAACGCGATGTATCCGTTCTGTACTCACTGCCTCCGTTTTGCTTCCTCTCTATCCGTCCAGCATCCGTTTATGGACGTTTCATCTGCTCCAAAATTTTTGGGCTGCCTAAAACTTTTGCGCGGAAAATGTATCCAGTTTGTCCGTTCTGCATCCGCTACGCATCCGCTACACATCCGCTACGCATCCGCTATATCCGCTAGGCATCCGCTAGGCATCCGCAAAACTCAATCCACTCCAGCGGTAAACGGACGCAGGGAGGAAGCGGAATGGACGCAGAACGGATGCAGAACGGATGCCTAGCGGATGCAGCACGGAAACAAAGCATTTAAAACAGAAAAAACGTTCGCAGAGGGGAGCTATCTCGGATATTAAGGATGTCTACAGGATGCCTAGAGGATGCCTAGAGGATGCCTAGCGGAAAACCTATACTGCCTATAAAAAGGGGGAGCAACTCACCTGCATCGCACTTTCAGAACAGCAGCCCAGCGGTGCAGACATCTGCAGCCTTCATCTGCCTCTTCCTCTTCCACAGCATCCAGTCATGTCCACCGTGGATTATAACAAAGTCCTTTCGGCAGCCACCATCGTTCTGCAACAGTGCAAAGCCATCTGCAGGCTCTGTGAACACTACTGCGAGAAGAAAAGGAGCCACCCAAAAAGAGTCTGGGTCCGAAGATGGTTTTCCAGTAGAGTGGAGGACGGACTGTACAACAAGCTGATGGTGGAGCTCAGGAGCAAAGACACTCGGGCGTTCCAGAACTTCATGAGGATGCCTCCAGCCATGTTTGACGAAGTTGTGCAGCGCCTGACACCCAGGTTGACCAAGGCAAACACCAGCTTCCAGCCCAGCCTGGAACCTGGGCTCAAGGTGGCACTCACTCTGCGCCACCTGGCCTCAGGGACCTCTACAGGAGCATGCAGAACAGCTGGAGGGTGCCACCCAACACCATCAGCATTGTGGTCAGAGAAGTGGTGCAGGCCATCATCGAAGAATACAAGGAGGAGCTCCTCCAGTACCCCTCCACTGAAGAAGGATGGAAGAAAGTTGCAGAGCAGTGGTATCAGAAGTGGAACTTTCCACACACCGTTGGAGCCATAGATGGCAAGCACGTGGCCTGCAAATCCCCAGCCAAGTCGGGGTCCACTTATTTCAACTCCAAGGGCTTCTTCAGCATCATCCTCTTTGCCATGGTCGATGCTGACTACAAGTTCATGGACATCGATGCTTCAGGCAACGGCTCATCTTCGGATGCCCAGGTATACAACGCCAGTCACCTCAAGGAGGGGCTGGAACGCAACCTCATTGTGGGCTTCCCAGATCCAGAACCCCTGCCCAACGACACACAAGATGTGCCCTACTTCATTGTGGGGGATGACGAATTCTCATGCGCACCCGCTACCTAGTCTTGCAGAACAGGTTCGTGGACCTCCAGCAAGGCAATGGGGACATGGAGCCTAGGGAATGGAGGCAAGGGCGAAACCTGATCGACACTGAGGATGTGCAGGGCCCCAACAGAGCCTCAAATGAAGCGAAGAAGCAGCACAACCTCCTGAGACAATGGTGCAACTCCCCAGCTGGAGCAGTGGAGTGGCAAGACAGGATGGTAGATGCTTAATGGATGCTTCCTTCAGCCTGTCTCATCACACAGATGAGATTGGGCCATGTATGTTTGGTTGGCCTATAATGAACAGGGCGTTTAATAAAGAGTTGTGTTTATGTTGACATGTGTGGATAATTATTACATTATTATTGATAATAAAGGGCCGTAGGTGTGGCACCTGGGAGGGTGGACCATACAGTCCCACTATGCTTGCACTGGAGGGTTATCTATCCCACAGCTATCCTAACCCATCCCACAGCTATTACCCATACCACAGATATCCTAACTCAGTCCAAAGCTATCCTTACCCATCCCACAAGCATGCAAAGGCTTAAACCATTTCTAAAAGTTTCCACCGAGACTTTATTAAAAAAAAGAAATGAAGCAAGTGTACGAATCAAAAATAGACTTTATTAACAAGAAGCTATAAAACAAAAATGAGTCTCTGGCACTCCTCTTGGTCGCTCAGTCTCAGGGGTGAAGGGTCCAGGTGCTGTGGAGGTGGCTGGTTCTGGAGTGCTTGTCATCAGCTCCTCCAGAAGCAGAAGCAGCAGAAGCCCCAGCCCCAGAAGAGCGAGCCCGTGCTGCAGAAGCCCCAGCAGAACCAGAGTGAGGGCCAGGGGGTGGGATGGTAGCCTGGTTCCTCTTGCCAGGGCTGCCAGCAGATGGCTGAGGCTTGCTGTGCTTCCGCATGGTTGTGGGGTTGCTGGCTGGCAGGGAGGCTGGCAGGAACCAAGGCTGGCAGGAAGGCTGGCAGGCAGGCAGGCACCAAGGCTGGCAGGAAGGCTGGCAGGCAGACATGAACCAAGGCTGGCAGGAAGGCAGGCAGCAAGGCTGGCAGGCAGACCGGCTGGCAGCAAGGCTTGCAGGCAGGCTGGCAGCGAGGCTGGCAGGGAGGCTGGTAGCAAGACTGGCAGCAAGGCTGGCAGGCAGACATGCAGGCAGGGCAGGCAAGGCAGTCGATGTGTCCGGCAGCAGGTCTTTCCTCTGAATGGCGTCCTGCTTCCGAGCTGCTTCCGTTATATCCGCGGGGCTGACGCAATGCATCCTCCCCACATGCACAATTAACGCCAGGCATACATTAGGCTTCCGCTGTGCATCCGCTAGGCTTCCGTTCTGCATCCGCTTCATCCGTTCAGTGTCCGCTCTGCTTCTACCCTTTCCGTTCCGCGTCCACTTCGCTGAGGCCCCCCGGAAGCCCTGCGGATGTGCCACCCACTCCTATCCATTCTCATCCGCTTCCATCCGCTGGGCTTCCGTTCCGCATCTGCTTTGCATCCGCCCTGCGTCCTCCCCGCGTCCGTGTTATCCACTCCGGTTATGCAAATTTTTGCCCCTTTTGAGAGCGGATAACAATGGATGGAACATTTTGCTCGTCCGCTGTGTCCTTTTTGCATCCATTGGCCAGTGTGACATGGGCTTAAAGATCAATGCTCGTATTTGAACAGCTCTCACAACAATGAGGTAGGATAATATTCCCAGGTAGATCAACACATATCAATTTGATTTCAGGAGGACGTGCAGTACAGAGAATGAAGGACAAAAAAAAAAAAGGGGGGGGAGTTAAGAAAACTCATATTGTTGTACAACTCAGAGATGGGCAAAGAATAACCACAAAATCTTGGATTTTAAAAGACCTTTTGCATTGGTGTGGGATGTAAATTGTTTTACCACTGGTTCAGTGGGCATGACTTGGTGGGCATAGCTTGGTGGGCATGGCTTGGTGGGCATGCTTTGCCTAATGTCGCCGTGCAGCTTTCCCCACACCACCTGAGACCCGCAGTGCCAATCAACTGAGAGGCGAAAGAAGAGAAAAGTTCAGGATCAGGTGGGACAGCCGATCCTACATTTTTCTCTTTGTTTTTTCTCAGCTGATTATTGGAGGATTTTTTTTCCTCCTGTCAGCTGATCATTGGCTTTTTTTTTTACTACCGGTTTGGCCAAACTGGCCTGAACTGGTAGCATACCACCACTGCTTTTGCGTGCTATTCTTAGAGGTTCTACAAAACTTGCTTCCCAGAATAAAGTTTTAAGAGGTCAGAATGCAAATAAAATCAGTTTCAAGTTCCATCCTGGCCTCAGTTAGTCCTTTGACTGTTCTCATTTACTTTTTGGAATCCGACACTTTCTACATGTGAAAAAGAAATTCATCCTGAAAGAAGTTGTACTATATGGAAAGAAAACGTTGATCAATTCTGGTCCTGGCATTATCTTTTAAGCAAGAACTTGTTTTCATTATGCTAAGTCATACTTATGAAATAAATCTTTGGGATGGAAAAAAAATACTATTTTAGGAATGAGGTTATCTTTCTGGCTGTGATGATTTACCAATTTTCTAATTTCTAATGACATTATTATTGTACTGATATGTGGAAATGATTTTGAGAAATGGGACCCTGAGGACAGATGAAAAAACAACATAACCCACATCTGGACAGGCTAAAAGGCTCAGAAGAAACACTAATTTCTTAGGGTACAAAGGAATGGGAAGAATTATACTTTCAGACTAGCAAGATTCTGTTAATGTAGCTTTACATTTAAGATGAATTAGCTCATCTGATTATGTTTCCTGACTAGTCTACCTGGTAATCTTATTATGTGTACAATCATACTCATAATACAAAACAGCCCCTCTTTTTCTTAAACCCAATCTTGCCACATCAGTTATAGGAGAAGGGAGGGAAGGAGAGAGAGAGAGAGGGAGAGAGTATTTTAGAACATTTTCCCGAACATATAAAATTTACATCCAGGTTAAAACATAAATCTACTTCACTGACTTTCATCTTCACTATTTTCACATAAAACTGCCTTTACTGACATACTGGTTTTGGTTAATTGGCACAAATCCTGGCAAAAGAACAAAATATCTGTAGATAATATCTGTACTATCTTCAAGTATCTATCATCCTTAGTGTATTAAATATATGAAAGGGGAAAAAAAGAAAAATACAATTCATCTCAGAAATTCTAGTTCCCCTTGTGATGTTCAAAAAGTAGTCATTCTAAGGTTCACTTCAAATTATACTACAGGTTATGTATGATTTTAAGTTAGAATCTTTTTTTAAAAAAATACAAAAACAATATTTTCCCATGGAAAATAAATAAAATGGAACTCTGAGAAAATGCTTGTCTCGGAGTTTATTGGTTTCGAGGCTGTTAGTTGGAATGCTGACAACAGCAATAATCAATATTACAGGAATATGATCAACTCCTTGTCTTTCTCCTCAAACTGGAGAAAGACAACATGAAGAAAGCCTTTCTTTATGTCCTCTTAATCATGAACTTTTGATCTGTGTGTACATTATGCAAGACTTTTACTCGTTCTTCCCAATACCAAGTTCAGAGAGAAAAAAAGGAAAATAAAATACAGTCTTTCTGTCTCTACCTGCAAAGCACTCAAAGTGGCACTTATATTTCAAGCATTTACATTTATTTATGAGTAACTTTTAATTCTGCAGCTGGAAAGCCTCTTGAGTTGAAGTACAACTTTTACTGTTGTTGCAACACTAATATAAAAAATCCGAATAAAATTTGCAGTATTTTCCTTTACTCTTCCTGACTATCTGTAATTATTTATTGCAATCTCACTTGCTGAAGCATTTAAGTGGCAGGTATTTAATATTTTTTTAATCCCTAAATTCTGACATGAATATTTTTTTTTCATATGTTCTGTCCTCGTTGAAAGCCTGTAATTACATAGCTGCCCTTTACTCTTGGCAGCTGCCCATATCTGAAGGGCACTTTTTTAAAAAAGAGGTTTTGAAGCTTACTTATGACTTACTTATGGGCTGTCAAAAAGGCTGTCTTATTGCACCCGGGGCTCATACATCAATGACTCATATGACATTCCAGTCAATGTTGACATGTCGTTATCTCTTTGAGGCAAGTTACGAGACATTGTTGTTATTCATCAGATTGATCTCCTGCTTTGAAAGAAAGCTCTTATTTTAGCAGGAGATAACAGATGAAGAAATTCACTGCCGGTCATAGATTCAAAATAATAGAGTTAGTGTCAATCAGAACAGAGCTAGAAGGGACCTTGGAGGTCTTCTAGTCCAACGCCCTGCTCAAGCAGGAAACCTTATACCATTTCAGTAAAGTGTTCTGACCCAACCAAGTTCCCAAAGAGCAAACACAAACAAAGACAGCAGCCCTCACCTTTTAAGGTTTAATAACAATTTATGTTCTGAAGGCTGCTTTTCACTAATTAGCTCCAACAAGAAAGAGCCTTGCCAAGTTGTTTGTCAAGGCTGCCAAAAACCCAGAGATAATAATTAATTTACAAAATTCTCTAAACACGAACTAAGATGTCTACCAGTTGAGTTGAAGAGCTTCTTTGCTGTTTGCAAAAAACACTTTTTCAAACATGGTTTTTATCCTCTTCAGGAAGGGGCCATTACCTTGCAGCCTTCCTCCCGACTCACCTGTGCTGCTGTAATTGTTCTATCCTTTGAGTAATCCTTCGTGCATGCACACTTGGCACAGGCTCCTTGGGAACCTCCTCATCACTGCTGCCATCCCCCACAATCTTTGAAGGCAGCAGTTCACTCCCTGAGGGTCCTGTCCCCTCATCAGAGTCATTGCTCTTCTCAGCCATCTGCACCTGCTGCTGGCTAACCACAACAACAAGTGACTGAGTGTCCTGTCTCTTCTTAAAAACCTCTAGTGATGAAGCACCCACAACTTCTGGCTGCAAGCTGTTCAACTGATTAATTGTCCTTACTGTTAGGAAGTTTCTCTTTAGTTCCAGGATATTTTTCTCCTTAATTAGTTTCCATCCATTGTTTCTTGTCCTGTCTACAGGTATTTTGGTAAATAAATTGATCCCCTCTTCTTTGTGACAACCTCTCAAATACCGGAATACTGTTACCATGTCCCCCCCCCCCCAGTCCACCTTTTCTCTAGACTAGCCAAATCCAAATTTTGCAACTGTTCTTCATATGTTTTTGCCTCCAGGCCTTTAATCATCTTACTTGCTCTTCTTTGCACTTTTTCCAAAATCTCAATATCTTTTTTGTAATGTGGTGACCAAAACTGGATGTAATGTGGTGACCAAAACTGTATTCAAGGTGTGGCCTTACTAAGGCTTTATAAAGCGATACTAATACTTCATGTGATTTTGAGCCTATGCCTTGTTTATACAACCAAGGATTAGTTTTTTTGGGTGCTGCTGCTGCACACTGCTGGCTCATATTTAAGTGAGTGTCTATTAGGACTCCAAGATCCCTCTCACAGTTACTGTTTTTGAGTCTGGTTTTGCCTAATATGTACTTGCACCTTTGGTTTTTCTTGCCTAAATATAAAATCTTGCTTTTCTCCACATTAAATTTATGTTGTTGGATAGGGCCAATTGTTTAAGTCTGTCAAGATATTTTTTGATCCTGAGCTTGTCTTCTGGGGTATTGGTTATCCCTGACAAGTAAGTGTTATCTGAAAATTTGATGTGTTCCTTTTCTATTTCCTCATCTAAGTAATTTATGAAGATATTGAAGAGTTCTGGGCCTAAGACGGAACTCTGTGGCACCTCCCTGCTTACTACATCCATGTAGATGTAGTACCATTAAGGACAACTCTTTGAGTGCAGTTTGTCAGCCAGTTACAAATCCATCTGATGCTGTCTATTCTACATTTTTCCATTGTCTTTGGACAAGTTCCTATATTGAATAAAACAATATATTTTTTTAAGCATTAGATCTTCACATGCTATGTAGCATATCAGACATCAAGGGATCTCCAGAATTTCTGGTCTGGGTGAGTACCTCAGCATCTTCCATGTGATGTTTAAAGTTTTTAAGTGTTCCATGAACATTCTTCACCATGTATTTCAACAGTGGTGGTTTGGCAACAGGGGGTCCATCTCATTGTCATATTGAGCATTAGATTGTTCTCCATGTGGAGAATGTGACCTGCAAGTTGGAATCTTCTGTGTGTGACATTGTTACATAGTTTGTAGGTTTGGGAGCACTTTTTTTTTTAGTAATATGGTCAAAATAGTAAATATTTAGGATTCATTTAAGGCATCTTTGCTAAAGACGTCAAGTTTCTTGTTAAAACTTACTGATGCCTTCCAAGTCTTTATTATAAAATCAAAACTGTCAAACAACAAGGATAAAGAAGATAAAAACTAATTTGAGAGAGAAAACGTTAAAGAAAATTAGTGCAAGAAATGAAAAAGTTGAAGAAAAATAGTAAGGAAAGAAAGAAAAGAAGAAATGGCTTTTGATGTTCTTCACAACAGTTATAAGTACTAATATATTTCAACTTCTCTCTCTAAAGTTATATCATATTATTATTCTTTCTATAGTCTATCCTATCTCATCAACAAAACTATAAATCACAAATTCATTTTATTTTCATTTTTACATAGAAAATACATAAGAGTCTCCAGGTCACCCATTAATGTAGATAATGTCTTTTCTCTAATCAAAGAAATCAATTTATCATGTATACTTCACCAAACATTACTTTGTAGAGGGTGATGTTGAATATCACTGTAGGTATAGTAATCTTGCCAAAATGGACAAGCATATCAATGTCATTTACTTTCAGTTTTGCTACTCTGACTAATTTATTTCATTAAACTATAGATTTCTTTTTTCAAGTGCCAATAACATTTGTATGCACACTGATCCATACCATTCTCCAAACCTTTATATTTTTATCTGTAATTTGGCCTTCTATTATTTATGCAAACATTTTTTCATGAACATAGTTTAGGGATGAGTGCATAAACTTTGATTTAAATAAAGTAGTTTTAAAGAAAAATGTTTCAAAACTCACAAATTGTTCAGGTTTGTTCAAAAATAACAGCTTCAAAGAATAATTCTTATTAATCATACTCCAATCTACTCAATAATCAGAGTTCTTCAGACTTAAATGGATTTGTCTATATCAGGGATGTCCAATCTTGGCTACTTTAAGCCTGGTGGACTTCAAATCCCAGAATTTCCCAGCCAGCTTTGCTGGGAGTTGAAGTCTACCAGGCTTAAAGTGGCCAAGGTTGGAAATACCTGTTCTAGATAGTAAGAGCAAAGTTCTGGCCCAGAAATCAAAGATTGATTCTATGAAGCAGAGCTGGCCAATATGAACTCTCTTTTGTTGTTATAGAATGCAGAGTTTTGTCAAACAACAACTCCTGTTCTGATGATTATTATTTTATGTTTGTTTGCCTTTAAATATTATGTTCGGTTTGATGGCAGTGGAACTAACCAGACCTGGCTGACCTGGAAAAGCTAAGCAGAAATGGACCTTTGGTATATTATTGGCAGTCTCCCTTTCTATGAGTCAAGCTGTCAAGCTTAATTTAAAGGAAATTTTCCCTCAATACATGGGCACATAGAAAAAACACATTCCCATGAGCATACTTCTTTGAAATGGGGATATTCAGAAGTTTTAAAGCTGTAAAATAATGGAAGGAAAGGAGAGGAGAGGAAAGAAGGAAAGGGAAGGAAAGGAAATGTTCCTATTTGTAAGAAAGATAATCAGAAAGCTACATTTAGCTCGATGAGACTTGCTTGCAGCACAGAAAAATAAAATTATCTTACAAATTATAATTCTTAGTGTATTACAGATATAGCATGCTTATGTGAAAGCTAGAGAGAAAATGTGAAGACAAAATTCACAGTATAAAGAAGAAAATCTAGCTATGTGGTCATTAAGAGTTGACATCAACTTGATGACACATAATCAAATGAAGAACTGAATATATAAACTGTGTGCTTTGCAAAGTGCACTAACTTTGCAATCCTCATAGCATTAAAACAGGCACATGTTTTGGAATAGATTCTCAAAAAACTTTTCCTAACTATTTGTACATGTATATTCATTCATAGCTATTTCACTATATTGCTGATTCCAGAAACAGAAGAACAAGAAGATCTGCTTGTAAGTTTCGACGTGGTTTCACTATTCAC
>BLBF01000026.1:28778181-28892416 GCA_015471245.1 Laticauda colubrina
CACACACACACACACACACACACACACATCATTTGATGAATTGCAGTGAATCACAATAACTTTAGCTCAATGCAATTATAGGATCCTTTGAAAAAATTCACATACATCTTTAACAAAATATTACAGAATAGCTCAACACAAATCTTAACTAAATTAGCCTAATTCTACTATTCAAACATTTTATTGGCTGTTCATACAGCCAATTAGATCTAATTTTACTAATTTCATTTGGAAAAGAAAATCATGTATTTGTTATACATTAGTGAAAGTTAAGATGTCCTATACATCCCTCAAAGAGCCTAGCAAATGGGAAATCATTTAATGTTTGAAAATAATAATGAGGTTTAAACCTGGGTTTAAACTGACATTTCATTTAAGGCTAAACTGAGATTACTGAAAACCTGTATGGACTGTGACTTGTTCCAAGATTCCAGTGTGATCCCATTTGAAATAGCCAATCATTGGGTCTTAAAGTATTGGAAGGAGTATGAGGCAAGTTTGAACAATGTTTGAACCCCTTATTGTGATTCAGCTTTCACCAATTTGTGGTTTCAGACCCAGAAAATACCAACAAAAACACAGGTTTATTGTAAAAGGCAAGGGGTTCTTATGGAAAAAGGTAATCAGAATTTATTTCCAAAATATCCATTAAAAATATGATGTAAAGGCCCTGTCACACTGCCTAACGGATGCAAAACGTTTGTAAAAAGGACACAGCGGACGATAAAAATGTTCTAGCCGTTGTTATCCACTCTCAAAAGGGGCAAAAATTTGCATAAGCAAAGCGGATAACACAGAAAGGAACGGACGGGGGGAGGACGCAGAGCGGAAGGAAAGCGGATGCGGAACAGAATCCTGGCAGATGGAAGTGGTTGGAAGCGGATGCAGAGCGGATGCAGAGCAGATGCAGAGCAGATGCATAAAGGATGCGTAGAGGATGCAGAGCGGATGCAGAGCGGATGCGTAGAGGATGCAGAGCGGATGAAGAGCAGATGCATAGCGGATGATGTGGATGCATAGCTGCATCCGCTTTCATCCTTTCTCCGTCCGTGCTACTAACGCTGCACGTCTGTTCCGCTTCCTCCCTGTGTCCGTTTACCGCTGGAACGGATTTCAGTTGCGCGGATGCGCAGCAGATGCCTAGCGGATATAGCAGATGCGTAATGGATGCAGAACGGATGTCCCCCGTATGCCTAGAGGATGCAGAATGGATGCATTGGATACATTTTCCGCTCAAAAGTTTTGAGCAGCTCAAAACCTTCTGAGCGGATGAAATGTCGATAGATGGATGCTGGACGGATAGAGAGGAAGCAAAACGGAAGCAGTGAGTACAGAACGGAAGCATCGCATTAACCAACGGATAGCAAGTGTTTTTCTCTGTTTTACATCCTCTTTCCATCCGTTGGTGCAGTGTGACAGGGGCTTAAGACATTGTGGCTGTCATTTATAGAAAAAATATCCTATAACTATTATGTCTGTAAGGATGAATGCCACATGCTCTGAATTTTCAAGTCATTATTAAAAACAAATGAATTTTAAGCCAGGGGTGTCAAACTCAAGGCCTGGGGCCCAGATCCAGCCTGTGGGATAATTAGATTGCGCCCATGGGACCCTGCTGGAAATAGCAAAGGAACAGCCTGCAGTACTTCTGCCAGTAAAAATGGAGGCCAGGAGCATCACATGTGGCCTTCCTGAATTCCGTTTTCACCAAGGGTTGCAAGAGGCCATGGTAGTCAAAAATGGAGCTTGGGAGACAGTTTTTTGCACCCCAACATGAGTGATGTCAAGCTGGCCATGCCCACCAGCCTCCTAACAAACACAGCCCTGATGTGGCTCTGAATGAAATAGTTTGACACCCCTGCTGAAAGCAAACAATATTATGCATTGGGGAGAGGTTCCAAATAGTGGAAACTCATCATTAGTAAGTTTGGGGACTTCTGTTAGTTTTCTAACCCTCACAGTATTTATGATTGGCGGCATAAATGAATAAACACTTCAGAAATGTAATCAGCATGGAACAAGTAAAGTTGAATGTGAACTGTTAAATTTTGTTAATATTCTAAAAGCCTATTAACCCAAAATGGTTCTCCACAGAACATTTGACACGAGTCACTTTATACGTAGGGGCACTGGCTAATTAAAGTATAATAAAAATGCTTGATTTTATCAGAATTCATAAACAATTAATTTAATATCAGGTTATAATTCAGGCTCAATGAGTCAATTAGTTTATAGGGATTGCTTTTTTCTAAAAAAAAAGAAAAATATTTCTTTTCTTTTTCCTTAAGAAATAAAGAGAAGATAAAAATGTGCAAGATTGTCAATATTCATGAACAGATCCCAACATTTTAAGAACCTGTCCTGGGACTTTCAGATAAGCTTCAGCAAGTAAAGGAGTGTTAGATTTTTGCCAATACCTATTGAAATCTTTTCCCATCATGATTAAATTTTTGTAACCCCGAAGGCTTGGCTGTAAAATATGCAAATAATAACCTACTCAGTAAGAACACTTTGGAGAGAACTTTTTATCAGTCCCTTTTCAAAAACTGCAAGCAGGTAAAATTCAAAGTCATGACAGTGTCAATGAAGACTGAACAGATCCAAACTTCTGAAAAAAAAATATTTTCTGGACTTTTTATACATCCTGGAAAAGGAGCTGATGTTTTAAAATATTCAATATGCTTACTACCTCTGCAGAGGAATAAATGCTTTTGAGAATGCAAAAATATGTTTTTGTATGGAAAAACTGTAAGGTTTAGGAGATTATCCATATATTAAGCCAGAAATGGGGCTGACAGACAGTAAGTACATAACAGAGGTATAAAACAAATGCTTTACATTCATTTTTTAATATTTCAGTTCTAGTTCTCAGTGTCTCAAGGAAAAAAGCTATTAACTGATAAGAAAACACTGGGATAGAAGGACCAATGATTGAAAATCAACTGAGTTATTCACCAGCATCACTTTGACTGGTTTTCAAAATGCCCAAGAAGATTGAGCCACTGAATTGGACCAGAAGAATAGCTCATGTACTGAGATGAAAGTATATTAAGGATGACTTTTCCATAACAGTTGTACAACACAACCCAAAGCAATGAAAGAAGTTCTGAGAAAAGGCCATTAAGCAATAAAGGCACTGCTTGCAACATAGAAGCTCTAGTTGGGATGGTGCTGGGAAGAGTGATGGTGGTCAAGAATATATATCCATCCAGGTAGGTATGATGAAAGGTGTTGGGCTGGCCATTTGAAGAGAGGGGAGACAAGAATTTGGTGTCATTCCATAAGCAGTATATAGTATGGAAACCTTCTTGGATAGCTTGCCTTGGATAGCTTGCCTTACTGTTGATGAATGCTAAGGTCGTGTGTGATAGAACTTCTACAAATAAAAACACTTCCATAATTAGATTATAAATGGAGATATGGATTTACTATATGGACTTACTGACCTTTCTGAAAATGTTGTTCATCAATCATAAGAATATGATTCTGTCTTGATCTTTGCACTTCTGAATTTTAGGTACTGCTACAGGTCAAGGTGGATGTGGTGATGGCAATGATCCTACACATTCACTTTAATTTCTTATGTCTTATGTCTTAGCTCTTCAAGTGATCAGTTTTGAATGCATATACTCATTTTATTCATTAGACTTGTAACTTGTTCCTCAATCAGGAAAGTCTCTCAGAAGTTTACATTCATACATATTTATTTTGGAGGGTTGAGTTATAACAATCTTTTAGGGAATGGAGTATTGTTCTATCTGATTAACTCAATCTCAGTGCCAGATTTTGACTGCTACGTGTGTGATGATTGGGTGAAATGACCAAAGGATAATAACACTGAGTACTTGATACCAGGTTATATATCGAGCACAGGGATGTCAAACTCTTGGCCCATGAACCAGATGCATCATGCACTGATGATAAACCATAGGTGGGTGATGAACCAGATGCATCACCCACCTCTGGTTTAGCAAAGGGTGGGAAGTCATGATCCATCATGTGACAATGCAAGTTTGACACCCCTGATTTAGCAGGGTGAGATGATTGAGACAAATAGTTTTTGAGGTAGAAAGAAAAGTCTAAGGGAGGCTCAGGGTTCAAATCAGGGCATAACATATCTTGTTAAGGAGACAGGTTAGGAATGATTTTAGGACCAGGATAGGCTATTATTGATAGGATAGAGATGATTTTCAGTAATAAATAAAATATTGTGTTTTGCCTATTTCAAAATCCATTTTAAAACTACTTTATAGAGGTCAATTTGTTTCTTTATTCCCATGGTAGCCACACGTCTGTGCTATCTTACATTTTCCTCAGATTCTACTAAGATAGAGGGGATTTTCTAAACCCTCAGATGGGTTTAGTAGTAGAAGCAGAATCAAAGGCTAATAATGAAGGAAACATGCCTACAACAATGAAGGTATCCCCACAATTAACAATTCTAACTCATAGAGATGGTCATGTTAGACTTGTTCTTCACTGGATAAGATGGCTTGGGATCTGAAGCATGACATAATTTGTGACTGTGACTATCTTCTCCTGGGCATCCTTACCATCTTGTGTCATCTACTCAGGAAGGAGCACTTTGAGTTACTATGCAACAAAAGATGAGGAATGCAGAGGCAGACTTTAACCATTGCAGACCTGCCTTTATGAATCAGCTTATAGGCAGTCCTTGACTTACAATGGTACATTTAGTAACTGAAATTACAATGGCACTGAAAAAGTGACATGACTATTTTTCACACTAACAACCATTGCAGCATCCCCATGGTCATGTGATCAAAATTCTGATGCTTGGTAGCTGGTTCAGATATATGATGGCTGCAATGTCCTAGGTCATGTGGTCACTTTTGGTGGCCTTCTGACCAGTGATTGGATTAAAAAAAAATTACTACCAGTTCTGTGGATGTGGCTTGGTAGGTGTGGTGTTCCTTGGTGGGTGTTGCTTGGTGGACATAGCAGGGGAAAGATACTGCAAAATCCCCATCCCCTCCCCACCCCACCAGCCTGCTTTCCAACTCTGTTGTCCTGTGCAGGGCAGCAAAAACATCCAGCCAATCAGCTGGGACTTGGGAGGCAGAGAATAGATGGGGGTAGGGCCATTCAGAGGTGGTATTTCAAACTACTCAAAATTTTTGCTACCAGTTCTTGGAACTACTCAAAATTTCCACTACCGGTTCTCCAGAACTGATCAGAACTGACTGAATACCCCCTCTGCTTTTGACAAGCAAAATTAATGGTGAAGCCAGATTGACTTAAAAACTGTTACTAATTTAAGTATTGCAGTGATTCATTTAACAACTATGGCAAGAAGGTTGTAAAATTTATTAAAACTCATTTAAAAACTGTCTCACTTACCAATAAAAAAATTGGGCTCAGTTGTGGTCATAATTTAAGGATTACCTGTATTTCCCAGGCACATTTGATGCTGATTTTTAGGAAGCCAATAGCAATAGCATTTTTAAAAAGAATTATTTGATTGTTATGTTTATTTATGCAAACTTCCTGAAGACTTGGGAAGAAGTAGGATACAAATTACTAGAAGAAATCAATCAATCCATCTATCCATCCAGAAGAGATGGAATCAAGGAAAAGGAGTTTTATCTGGTCTTCATTTTTACATGAACCGATCCACTGTAATCCTCCTGGATTAATATACAGATCAGAACAGTTACACAAGATGCTAAGACGACTAGAAATTTACAATAATTAGGGAACATTTTATAAATCAAGAACTGTTTCATAGAGATGAAAACAAAAATGTTTTTTGTTCCTACCTTAGATTTACAAATTGATATGGAAAGTGGATGAAACAGATTTATGTTCAATGAATGCAAAACTGATACCAGGCGGTAGGCTAATTCATTAGTGCACCATCTGGAAGCAAAGCATCCCTCTTTTGTGTTATATTGTCATTTCACAGGTCTCCAGTGATAATGTAGAACAGGGGTTCCCAACCTCCAGTCGGTAGACCGGCACTGGGCTGTGGAATGCCAGAAACCGGCATGAAAATAAGTGAATTCCCATCTGCAGGATGCAGGCAGCATGTGAAATATGCCCCCTTTGGTCCATGGAAAAACCTCTCTCCATGGAATTGGTCTCTGGTGCCCAGAAGATTGGGGGCCACTGATATAGAATGTAGAACACTGCACATTTTGAAAAATGAAAATGATTCAATCGTAGCACTTTTAGTTTCAAATGCACAGAACACCACTAAGATGTTTATTAATGTCCACTAAGCAAATGGAAAGAGAAGATGAAATTGCCTTAGGAGTTTCTGTCATTCAGGTCATGGTTGTCCCAAAGGTGCTTTTTTCAAGAGGTAACTGGACTTTCTGGTTTTTCTTTGAAGACATTTTGCTTCTCATTCAAGAAACTTCTTCAGCTGAGATGCAACTGCCATCAACAACCCACTCATTAAGACAGAGCAGTTTTATGTTTTTTCTAGATTTGCAAAGTGGAAAAGATGTTTTATTAAACAATAGAGATCTATTGTGTCCTATATGACACCTGAAGCATTTCTGAATAATCTGAGAAATGTTCCATTATAATGACTGACACTCTAATATGTACTCTCTTTTGAAAGGGAAGGTCTATGGAATATAATGGAATACTTTATTGGAGGGATTATGAGGTAAATAAAACAGGAAGGGAAGTTGAGCTTTTTCTTTTCCCTGCTGTAATATAAATGGGTTGTGAATTAGACATTCATTGTCTTGATTTAATACTTGCTTGATTTTAATTATGGTTCCCTACAGTGTGATTTTAAGAGAGGTAAAAAAAAATCTTGGGTTTTCTTCCCTGAAGATACAATTCTGACTTCCTTGCTCTTTTTCTGAATAGATTATTGCAATATACTCTGCAAGACATGGCCTCTGAAGACAAGATGAAAACTGCACTAGGTACAAAAATGGAGGTCCATTGACTGCCATTAGATTTTCAGATGCTGGTTAAAATACTGGTACCCTGTTGCCTCGAAAATAAGACATATTATGAAAATAAACTCTAACATGTTTTTACACATGCACCTAATATAAGTCCTACTTAAGGTGCTGCACAGCCAGCCACCTGCCCATTATGTCTGTGCTTGTGGTGCTGTGGACACAAGGTGAAGTAGGGGATGAAGCCCCCCACCAGCTTACCTCAGTGCCCCTGCAGCCAGGCCATTCACATCCTGACACCTGCCTCATGGCGGCAGCACCAGCAGCCATGTGCAGCAGGAGCCCACATGGCCACTGGTCCACTTCTTCTGCTTGCTTGTGGCCACTATAGAGAAGCAAGCTGAGTGGTGTGCTGGTGCCATGGTCACAAGGAAAGGCAGGTATCAGGGCACGGATGGCTTGGGTGTGATGGCCCCAAGGTAAGCCAGTCTGGGGCATGTGGGGCAGCTTCACCCTCATCTTATCTCATGGCTGTGGCACTGGTATGTCACTTGGCCTCCTGCTTCATTGTGGCTGTAAGCAAGTAAAAGAAGTGAGCCTCCCATACATAGGAAAAAAAAAAAAAAAGAAAGCCCCCCAAAATAAGCCTTAGTGCTTATTTTGGGGTATGAGAAAAATAAAACCCTGTCTTATTTGGGGGGAAAAATGGGTATTAACCTATGAAGCACTTTGTGGTTGAGTATCTGGGTATATACAGAACCATCTCCTCTCTCCTCTCCAATGTACTGTTTACAAATGGCAATTTGGAGGATTTTCCCTGCAGACAATTTGAAAAAAGATGAGAAATGAAATGTTTTTACAATTTGGTACAATTTACCATTAATAGTCCAGAGGGCAACTTTTCTTCCTGACCTTTAGAGTGGCTCCCAAATGAAGGTATTCAGGAATATCTCTGGAGGTTGACACCTATTTATATTAATTTAATTCTATTCTCACTATGTGGTTTTATTACGTTTGATTGAGCAGGGTGATTTGCTGAAACATTGGAGTGAATGTTTATTTTCCCTGTGTGTTGCTTTAGGAGGTACAATGATGTAAAATTGTAAATAAATAAATATATCTCTCCCTTATCGTCGCTGGAATAACTAGTTATGAATGGATGGATCAATTCTGAAGTGGGGATCAGATCTCCAAGACTGGAAAACTTTGGTTTTTCAGTACCTGGATTTAAACAGTGCATGACTAGCTGCTGATGCAGGATTAACCATTAATGCCTCTTTGAAATTCATGTTCAGAAGTTGGCCCATACATACAGCATGGCTTTCACTAAATCAATTGAGGAATTCATCAAAAAAAGTGATGCTCTTTTTCTCTAAGTGTCAACTAGTGGAATTAAATCAAAGCTGAACCACTGTTTAAAGGGATTTTAGAACAAACTCATTGTTCACTTGGTTCACACTGGGCAACTACCAGTAGAATAATGAGAACTTGCTGGAGCAAAGTATTTGCAGTTTAACTTTCTACCTTCATCAGACAAAATCAGTTTCTATTTATACCAATTTGAAGATTGTATTATGTTTAATTGGCACTTAATTTTAAGGGTAAATGTCAATCATAATTTCCCTTTGCAAATGGATTAATTAGCAACAGTAATAACATATTCAAGCACAGATACACTGTGAAACCTATATGCTCCAGAAACAGAGAGGAGTGAGGTCAGTCTTGATTTTCTACATTATTGAGTCCTGTGAAATTAATGAGAACTATTGCACAAAGTACTCTTTTAAGAAGAGAAGTAAGCCTGCTGAAGGTTGTATTAGTTTCTTTTGTATAAAATGAACATTTTTTAACTAAAATAATTATAGCCCTCATCTTGATTTGCTAAAAATAATTTTCTTTATAAATGAGATTGCAGTCTTACATATATTTTTTTTCCTAATTCCAGTCCCTCCCTCTTCCCCTTCTTCCCAAAGATTTACAATCTTGGACAACTGCCTAATTTGGAAAAGGAAACCAGGATCTTAAGGGGGAAGGGACTTGTGTGATGATGGCAAGATGGGTCCCTGAAATCTGATTGCCATCCAGAAATATGCATACAATACAATGAATAGGTGAATTTCAGGCCCTGGCATCTGGGTTTTCCAGCTGCCAAATTAAGTTTCTATCTGATACTACAGCTATTGATTATTTCTCCAGAAAGGAAAGAGAAAGATAAATTAACAAGGGGTTTGTCAGCTGTAGCTGGAGAAAGTATTGAAATATCCAATTATGATCATTTCTGTGCCTAATTGCTTATGCATTGGCCAAGACCTGATGTGCTTGGTGAGGCTGTTTTGCTGGTTCGGTATGTGTACATGTAATCTGCAATCAAGATAATGGGACAGGTAGTCTGAGAATAGATGATGGAAAAATGAATGTAAATATGTTGCCTAGAATGTTTTTCTTAGCCCCCTCCCCTAAATAAAAGAAAGGTATTTGCTACCCCCACCCCCCCAAAAAAAAGGAAGGGGAGGGGAGGGAAGATGGAGACACTCTGGCAGTGATTTTAGATTTAACTAGCAACTCTCAATTTATTAGTTATCTTATACAGTCAAAAGTGCTTTTTTTAATATTCAGCCATAGCTACATTATTTATTAAGGAATAAGAACTTCAGGTATCAAGTAGCAAATGTTTGGCATTATCTTAATTCAATATTCATGAAAATTAGCATAACTTTCTTTGCTCCTTCTCAACATGCCATGGAAAAGAAATGGAACCTACAAATAAGACAGTGAAATACTGAATACTAATACAATTAAACAGGGGTGGGATTCAAAATTTTTAACAACTGGTCCTGTGGGCGTGGGCTAGGTGGTGGGTGTGGCTTGGTGATCATGTGACTGGGGGATATGGCTTGGTGATCATGTTATTGGCTGGGTGTGGCCAACTCAATATCACTTACATGAAGGCACGCATCTCCTCGCCTGGCCTCTCAGGACTGTAGGGATGCTGTAACAGTCATAAGTGTGAAAAATGGTCATCAGTCACTTTTTTCAGTGCCATTGTAACTTTAAATGGTCACTCTACACAAGCAAAGTACCAGTAAAGGAGGAAAAATAAAAACTCCAGAGAAGTTCCTGAGACAGGAAGTCTAGTCCTGCCAAGAATGTAATAAGGGTTGACGGAGAGGCAGATTCTGTAAGCAACACCAGAATGTTTCCTTCCTGCCTTCCTTACAGGATTAGGCCAGGAATTTCTTCTAACAACCGGTTCTCCGAACTGCTTAGAATGTTAACTGGTTCTAGCAAATAGGTGCAAACTGGTAGAATCCCACCTCTGCAAATAAGAAAGAATGCCTCTTGAAACATGGTTATCTTCATCATCATTCTTTCATCTGATGCTCAACATCTTTTGATGATTGGCATAAGGTTCTTACAGCTTAATTCGCAGACTTTTGAGATAAACCAGATCGTTCTAGTCCAAACCAGAATCTTGAATACTACATTAATTGTAAGGTTACATACAGTAAAAAAAAAAGTTATGAAAATGCTTCCCTCCTCCTCTACTTTATATTCTGGCAAACTAGGATGGGATAATTCTGAGATTCCTCCCACATTCCTGCTTTGGATTCAAGTTTTGTTTATCAGATTGTGGTCTGGGCTGCAGCTCTTCTTCCCTTCTCTCAGTTATTCTCACAGCCCATTATAATAAAACCCATTAAATTACAATAAAATAGCTGAGGTTTTCAATAGGTCTTCCACTTCTAATTCAAATTCCTGCACCTCATGGTTGGTTAGCCTTCCATAAAGTGATAAGAGGTAGAGTCCAGAGGTGGTATTCAGCAGGTTCTGACCAGTTCTGGAGAACCGGTTGTGGAAATTTTGAGTAGATTGGAGAACCGGCAAATACCACCCCTGACTGCCCCTGCCCCCATCTATTCTTTACTTCCCGAGTCCCAACTGATTGGCTGGGTCTTCTTTGGTTGCCCTGCACAGGAGAATGGAGCTGGAAAGCAGGTTAGTGGGGTGGGGAGGGAATGGGATTTGGCAGTATCCTTCCTCTGCCATGCCCACCAAACCACATCCACAGAACTGGTCGTAAATTTTTTTGAATCCCATCACTGGTAGAGTTCATGCAGCAATCAATTCTCTTTGCATGAGGAGGCCTTATATGGCTTCTAGATTGAAATATCACAAAGATTACCTTTACCTGTAGCCATTTTCTCATTCAATCATATCAAATATTATCAACTCTTCTTCCCACAGGACTTGTCCTTCTGATTGCTACTAGATGAGACCTCAGTTGCTGCCCTCACTCTTTGTAATTATATCCCAGTGAGAATTTGATGAGCTTCATTTCTCTTAAATTTTGAAAACCTAACTGTTCCATCTTGAGAGGAGGGACATGTTGTTTGTTTGGAAGGTGAGTTGCTAGCCTGTGAGATTTTTACTTGTTGCTTTAAAAAAAAATACACTTAAATGTATTTGAGATTTTCTGGAGCATTTTATTTTATATGTTTAGACTGTTAGCCATTTAGAGCACCTAGGAATGGGTGACTTACAAATAAGGCAATGAATGAATGAATGAATGAATGAATGAATGAATGAATGAATGAATGAATATCACTATTAGTGGTGTGTACTTTAGTAAGCCCCAAACTTACCTAGAGCAGTAGTCTGATTTTGATTCTAATATTTTGGCATACACCATTTTAATTTTCTATTAGGAATTTAAAATTCAACTGAATTGAAAATATATAATCACTAGCATCCCACATTGTTAGCTAACATTTTCTTGCTGTCCTCTTTCTTGTAGAATTTTTCTCTCAGAATATTTTTTTTTCATTTTCTTTTGTTCTTTAAGCCAGAAAGGTAAAACCAATCAATGTGCAATGCTGAAGCCCAGAACAGAAAATGACAAATGAAACATGGAGGAATATAACTTATAACTTTTCTTGCAATAACAATTGACTTGTTGGCTTTCAATGTATCAGAATGGCATTCTTTTATTCCTAGGACTAAAAAGTCCTAAGAAAGGTCAGCATGATTGTTCAGATGCTGGATGCAGAATACAGAGAAAGTTATCAAAGTTTTAGAATTTATATTGCTCCGAGTAACTTCCAAAGCCTACTTATAGAAAAAAAAAATCAACTGAGAAAGGGAAAAGTAGTGACATATTCCACTACTTTCCAAACTTATGTCACAGCTACTTGAATGATTGCCATCAACTGTTGTATTGATGGAAAAAGCTCTCCAGCTCTCCACTCTCTGGAACACCTAATACTTCCAAAGTCAATTGTAACTGATTGAAGACATGTCTGTGAATGAAAAGAGATGGTGGCCACTGTGAACAATGAAAGACTGGTGAGTAGAGTGGAGAAGAGAATGAAAGATTACCCAGAAGAGCTCTGGATGTTAGTTCCTTGCCAGGAGACCATAAAAAAATGGTATCTAATGGGTCTGACTGACAGAAGCCAAAGAAAGCAACTTGATCTCAGCAGCAGTGGAGTCTTTAATAAGGACAGTAATCTGGCCCAGGGATGTCAAACTCAAGGCCTGGGGGGGCATATCTGGTCCACAGGGTGCATAAATCTGGCCTGCAGGGCTATCCTGGGAATAGCAAAGGACTGCTCCATGGTGCCTCTGCCAGCAAAAATGGAGCAGACAGCACTCCCAAGCTCCATTCTCATTTGCAGAGAGTTGCAGGAGGCCATCACAGCCAAAAATGGAGCTCGGGAGGCCATTTTTACTGGTAGAGTGCTCAGACCAAAACAGGTGCCCCCTGACAAAAGTGACGTTGAGCTGGCCACACCTGCCCTAGCCCCCCAAACTCAAACACAACCCTGATGCAGCCCTCAATGAAATCGAGTTTGACATCTCAATCTACCCAAACTCACGTTCTAATCACAAATTTTGAAATGTTCAACTTAAGCACTTGAGAGATGTTGGAGTGCTTCAAAAAGATGAGCTGCTACGTCTTCTCTTTGCTCAGTAAAAGACAGCTTTGGATCTATAGCATGACTGAGTAATTAGCAGCCTTATAGCTGAATGCAAAGTACTGCTAGGCCTGGGTTCAAAGACATGATTGCCATAATCTCAACAAACTTTCCTTGAGAAGAAGAAAATACCTGTATTCATTAGAAAGTTCTAAAGCTTCTTATTCAGAGTTAATGGGCGGGAAAAAGATGAAATAATTGAGCATCTACCTTAATGCCATATATTGTAATTTTTAAAGAGCATGTCATCGCAGACAGAAAGGCATCCATTTCCACTCTTATAAGTCATTAAGTCTCAAATAAAATGAGTAATATATGTTCATGTGTTCACCAGTCCCTCATTTTTTTTACTTAATGGCTTTCCATAAACTACAAAGATCCACACAACTCACAAAGCAAGTATAGCTTAATAAAGTTGATTAAATTTGATATTAAATTTTAAAACTTACTTTGGTATCATTTACTATTTTTATGCTGCTCTCTCTCAAGCCATCCAAATACATTATATTTCAGTGGATATTTTTTCTTTAAAATAATGCATTGTTGGCCAAAATTTGCTTTTATAATCTACCAGCTTATTGTTCCATCTTCCTGTCAGTTCATTAATGTTGTTCTATTTTGTACTTCACAAGCAGGAACATAGGTTACAGAAGAAGGAATACATGAATTATAAAACTGACATTTGCTACACAGTTGACATGCAGGAGAAAGAAAAAACAGATCGGATGCAAAGAGGAAGCAAAACGGAAAAAAAATCTTGCCATCCGTTCTAAAATGCGATGTACTCACTGTCTCCGTTTGGCTTCCACTCAATCCGTCCAGCATCCGTTTATTGACTTTTCATCCGCTCCAAAAGTTTTAGGCTGCCTAAAACTTTTGCGCGGAAAATGTATCCAATTCGTCCGTTCTGCATCCACTACGTATCCGCTACGCATCCGTTACGCATCCGTTACGCATCCGCTATATCCACTAGGCATCCACTGCGCATCCGCGCAACTCGCATCCGCTCGGATGCAGGGAGGAAGCAGAACGGATGCGGAAGGGATGCAGAACGGAAACAAAGCGTTTAAAACGGAAAAAACGTTCTCAGAGGGGACCTATCTTGGATATTAAGGATGCATAGAGGATGCCTAGAGGATGCCTAGAGGATGCCTAGAGGATGCCTAGAGGATGCAAAGGGACACCTATACTGCCTATAAAAAGGGGGAGCAACTCGCCTGCTTCGCACTTTCAGACCAGCAGCCCAGAGGTGCAGACCTCTGCAGCCTTCATCTGCCTCTTCCTCTTCCTCTTCCACAGCATCCAGTCATCTCCACCATGGATTGCGACAAAATCCTTTTGGCAGCCAACATCCTTCTGCATCACTGCGAAACCATCAACAGTCTCTGTGAACTCTACTACGGCAAGAAAAGGAGGCACCCAAAAAAAGTCTGGGTCCGAAGATGGTTCGCCAGAAGAGCATAGTACCAACTTTACGACAAGCTGATGGTGGAGCTCAGGAGCGAAGACACTCGTGCTTTCCAGAACTTCATGAATATGCCTCCAGCCATGTTTGATGAACTTCTGCAGCACCTGACACCCAGGTTGAGCAAGACAAAAACCAACTTCCCACCCAGCCTGGAACCTGGGCTCAGGGTGGCACTCACTGTGCGCCACCTGGCCTCAGGGACCACCTACAGGAGCATGCAGTTCGGCTGGAGGGTGCCACCCAGCACCTTCAGCTTTGTGGTCGGAGAAGTGGTGTGGGCCATCCTCGAAGAATACAAGGAGGAGCTCCTCCAGTGCCCCACCACTGAAGAAGGATGGAAGAAAGTTGCAGAGCAGTGATATCAGAAGTGGAACTTACCCCACACCGTTGGAGCCATCAATGGCAAGCACGTGGCCTGCAAGGTTCCAGCCAACTCGGGGTCCACTTATTTCAACTACAAGGGCTTCTTCAGCATCATCCTCTTCACCATGGTCGATGCTGACTACAAGTTCATGTACATCGATGTTTCAGGCAACGGCTCATCTTCCGATGCCCAGGTATACAAAGCCAGTCACCTCAAGGAGGGGCTGGAAAGCAACCTCATCATGGGCTTCCCAGATCCAGAACCCCTGCCCAACGACACGCAAGATGTGCCCTACTTCATCGTGGGGGATGACGCCTTCTCCCTCTCAATCTACCTCATGAAGCCCTACACCTCCAAATACCTCACCCATGAAGAGAGGATCTTCAACTACAGGCTGTCCAGGGCAAGGCGGGTGGTGGAGAACGCCTTTGGCATCCTGGCCGACAGGTTCCAGGTACTTCTCAACACCATGCAGCATTGCCCACAGAGCATGGGAAGTTTGCTGCATCCTGCACAATCTCATGCGCACCTGCTACCCAGTCTTGCAGAACAAGCTTGTGGACCTCCAGCAAGGCAATGGGGACATGGAGACTGGGGAATGGAGGCAAGGGCGAAACCTGATCGACACTGAGGATGTGCAAGGGCCCAACAGAGCCTCACGTGAGGCGAAGAAGCAGTGCAACCTTCTGAAAGACTGGTGCAACTCCCCAGCTGGAGCGGTGAAGTGGCAAGACAGGATGGTAGATGCTTAATGGATGCTTCCTTCAGCCTGTCTCATCACACGGATGAGTTTGGGCCATGTATGTTTGGTTGGCCTACAATGAACAGGGCATTTAATAAAGAGTTCTGTTTATGTTGACATGTGTGGATCAATGCTTACATTTTAATTGATAAGGGCCATAGAGGTGGCAGCTGGGAGGGTGGACCATACAGTCCCACTATGCGTGCAATGGAGATTTATCTATCCCACAGCTATCTTAACCCATCCCAAAGGTCTCCCTGCCCATCCCATAGCTATCTTAACCCATCCCAAAGGTCTCCCTGCCCATCCCACAACTATCTTAACCCAAAGGTATCCCTGCCCATCCCACAGCTATCTTTACCCAAAGGTATCCCTGCCCATCCCACAGCTATCTTAACCCATCCCAAAGGTATCCCTGCCTATCCCACAGCTATCTTAACCCAAAGGTATCCCTGCCCATCCCATAGCTATCTCAACCCATCCCAAAGGTATCCCTGCCCATCCCACAGCTATCTTAACCCAAAGGTATCCCTGCCCATCCCAAAGCTATCTTAACCCAAAGGTATCCCTGCCCATCCCATAGCTATCTTAACCCATCCCAAAGGTATCCCTGCCCATCCCACAACTATCTTAACCCAAAGGTATCCCTGCCCATCCCATCCTTTAAAAGATTTGACAAGGCATTTTTCTCATGTGTGATTAATTTGCATTATACAAACAACTGAAAAATGAAAGGGAAGTTCCTAGCCCACTGTTCCCTTTTCATATTGTACCATGTCAGCTAGCAGATAAACCATGCAAATGTGGTTTGCATAAAATTCAACATCTCTATTATAGATGAAAAGTAAATAAAAGCAGATGAAGGATTAGTACAATTCCAAATTTAAGCTATTGCTCTCAGTGACTTATAATAAAGTGGTGTTGCATACGGTGGCATAGATAAAGTTTATTAATAACAATCTGAAAAGTAAACATGAACCAAGTCAAGTGTCCAAATAAAGTCCAAAAATATCCAGGCAGCCAGTCTCTGGTACTCCACTTGGTCACTTGGAGGTGTGTGCCCAGTCTAATTTTTAGGGTGCAGGTGCTCTGGAGGTGGGTGCTACTGCAGTGCTGGTCTGAGGTGCTGATGGAGTGCCTGGCCCCGAGAGGACAACAGGGGACGGTGTGTTCAGAAAGGTGTCGGACAGCTGACTCATCCCCGCGATGCTGAGAGGTCCTTCCTCCATGCCATGGGGTGTCAGCCCCAGTACCGAGGACAGATGTACTGAGGCCGGGCTTGGCTGTGGGATGGAGGAAGGAGTAGGGTAGTGGGACTGCCTGCTGTGCAGCGAGCTGAGGAGTGGCGTGGCTGGCATCAATGTCGTCGGTGGCATCATTGGCGTGGGTGGCATCGGTGGCATCAGTGGAACAGCTGGCAACGGTGCCACCTGATGACTCTGTGCCTGGCCTGGGAAGGGCTGCTGCCTGTGCTGCTGGACCTCCAAGTAGCTGTAGCCCTGGTAGGTGAGGGGCTGTTGGAAGCCTTGGTATGGGAGGGACATCACCTGGGGTGGAGGAGCAGACCTGGACTGGGTGGTAGCAGATGCCTCTGGGTCTGGAGGGTTGTTAAGCAGCGTGCAGATCCTCTCCTTCACCAGCTGGTACTGGGGATCCGGCATCTCCTTCAGGGTCTGGTTTAAATAATTGAGGAAGGGCTTGCGGTTGGAGCAGGAGGAGTCAATGGGGACTAGCTGAGAGAGGAGACCTATGCTGGTGCGGATGGTGTCCCTGATCTCCACCAGGACCTTGTGGCTCTCACCCTCCTGCGGTCTGGCTCTCTGCCTTCCTGTGGAGGTGGCGGTGTGGGTGGATGGGACTTCGGCAGCGGTGGACTCGATGTTACCTTTCTCCCACCGCACCAGGGAGTCCTCCTCGCTCTCCACCAAGCTTTCAACACCTGCCTGGGGGTTCTCTGCCGTGGCACGCTCCACCGAAACCTGCCTGGAGACAGAGACTGACTCTCGGCTGGAAGAGGACTGGGTCACAGCAGGCTGCCTGAGAGTGAGGGTAGACAGATGGGCTCCTGGTGCTGCTCGGTGGTGGATCTCACCCTCCAGGAAGCTGCACCTGGCCATGATGTAGTTCTCTCTGTCCATCAGCTTGACTGCGGCCTGGCCAGATTTTTTGCGGTGCAGCTTCCTGTACCAAGTGTGCATATGTTTCCACCAGCCGAGAAGTGTAGACCAGACTCTCCGCCTTCTCTCTCCAAGCAGCCTGCTTCCTTTTGGTGTCCCTGTACAGCCGGTGTCCCTTCCACCACAGATAGTCCTTCTGTCTCAGCCACTCCAGCACCTCATCCTTGTGCGCCTCCTCAATAAAGTACTGCCTCCTCTCCCGTTGATGCGTCTGCCTCTTCCTCCCTCTAGCAGGGCCATATGGGCCCTCATCAGAGGGATTTCGAGGTTGTAGGGGCTGCTCCTCCACACCAACAGCAGCAGCAGCAGCAGCAGCAGCAGAATCATCATCAGAAACATCACCAGCAGGATCATAATCAGCATCATCATCAGCAGCAGCAGCAGAATCACCAGCAGGATCAGAATCAGAATCAGAATCAGAATCAGCAGCAGAAGCAGCAGCAGCAGCAGCAAGACCTGGATGAGCAGCAGCAGAGTAAGCACCAGCAGCAGGACCAGCAAAACCAGGAGCACAAGCAGAACGAGCAGGACCAGCAGGACCAGGAGCAGCTTCAGCAGAGTGCGCAGCAGCAGAAGCACCACCGCCAGGAGCAGCTTCAGCAGAGTACGCAGCAGAAGCACCACTGCCAGGAGCAGCCACAGCAGAAGCTCCAGCAAGAGAAGAGCGAGCCCAAGCAGCAGAAGCCCCAGCAGAAGCAGAGTCACGAACATGGGGTGGGAGGGTGGCCCTGTCCCTCTTGCCAGGGATGGCGGCAGGTTGCTGAGCCTTTCGCTTCTTCCCCATGGTTGTGGGGTTGCTGGCTGGCAGGAAGGCTGGCATGAAGGCTGGCAGGCACCAAGGCTGGCAGGAAGCCTGGCACCAAGGCTGGCAGGAAGCCTGGCACCAAGGCTGGCAGGAAGCCTGGCAGGAAAGCAGGCACCAAGGCTGGCAGGGAGGCTGGCTGGCAGGGAGGCTGGAAGGCAGGCTGGCAGCAATGCTGGCAGGGAGGCTGGAAGGCAGTCTGGCAGGGAGGCTGGAATGCAGGCTGCCAGGAAGGCTGGAACACAAGCTGGAAGGCAGGCTGGCAAGGAGGCTGGCCAGGAGGCTGGGAGGCAGGCTTGGAGGCAGGGCAGGCAAGGTACTCAAAGTGTCCAGCAGCAGGTCTTCCCTCGGAATGCTGGCCACGTGCGAGCTGCTTCCCTTTATATCCGGGGGGCTTGCGCAATGCATCCGCCCCACATGCGCAATTAACGCACGACATCCTTTCCGCTTCCACTGTGCATCCACTAGGCTTCCGCTGTGCATCCGCTTCATCCGCTGTGCATCCGTTCTGCATCCGTTTTTTCCATTCTGTGTCCGCTCTCCTGAGAACCCCCCCCGAAGCCCTGCGAACGCGCCATCCGTTCTGCATCCGCTGGGCTTCCGTTCTGCATCCACTTTGCCTCCGCCCTGCATCCTCCCCGCGTCCGTTTCATCCGCTCCAATTATGCAAATTTTTGCCCCTTTTGAGCACTGATACAACGGAAGGAACATTTTTCCCTTCCGTTGTGTCCTCTTTGCATCCGTTGGGCAGTGTGACAGGGCCTTAACTCTCACATTATATATTACTTATGTTACCTAAGCTACAGACAGCATGATTTATGCTGAAAGAATAACATTCTGCTAAGTTTTGTTATGCGTGTCTGTACTCTAAGGCAATGGTCTCCAACCAGTGGGCTGGGGGCCACTGGTGGTCCATAACAAAAATTTTGGTAGTCTGCAGGGGAATGTCACCCGCAAAGCACACCCCAAAGCAGTTAATCCAGGCTGTGCAGGAACTCAAGGCTTGTGTCTTACATTGAGAACAACACAATGTTAACAAGTTAGTGAGGGGAGGGGGAAAAGGATGGAAGGGGGAACTTGCCTCACTTGCACCATACACTTCACCTGTCCACCAGGCTTCTTCTTTCCACTTCTTTCTTCTTCTGCTTTTGGCTACGCACAACGAAAGCAGCAAAAGTCTTTCTTTCTCTCCCCCAAACTCTGCCAGAAATGAGTCTTTGAGACCCTACAAGGCATCCTGCTCCAAGATGCTGCACCGGCAAAGACTTATTTCGGGCAGAGTTTGGGGAAGAGAAAGAACGACTTCTGCTTTTGCTGCTTTCTTTGCATGAAGCCAAAAGAGTCTCTCTCTCTGTCTCTGTCTCTGTCTCTGTCTCTGTCTCTGTCTCTGTCTCTGTCTCTCTGTCTCTCTCTCTCTCTGTCTCTCTCTCTCTGTCTCTCTCTCTCTCTCTCTCTCTCTCTTTCTCTCTCTCTCTCTCTCTCTCTCCCTGAGAACAGAACTGGAGACGATATCCTGCAATCCCAAGTAAAGAATGATTGACTGGTAGGAAAACAGGGTGGGGAATTTTCCTACTGAGTTTTTTTGGATTTTCCTAGGGTCTCTGCTCCACGGGATTTTAAATGATGAGTTTGGTGGTCCCTGAGGTCCAAAAGGTTGTTGGCCCTTGCTCTAAAGGGTGTTCAAAGTATTAAATATATTGATTGTGATGTACAATGAGGAACTTCTCATGCCCTGACACCAAAGTACCTTGTGTCGCTCAGAAAGAATTGAAGTAATAGCAGATGTTCTTCTGAGTAATCTTTAGAGTTCAATCAGGAGAAAAACCAAGATCTGCCATAGTATCCCATATTTTAGTTTTAGCTTTTATTTCAAAAATGCTGGATGAATAAAAGGAACTTCATAGCTAAATGATAACAACCAAACCACAGTGATTCCTTTTTCTTGTAAATCTATCGGTGTTTTATTTTAAGTTTAATGAAAGAAGCACAGAGCCTTTTCATCCACAGGATTTCTAAGTGGAAGCAAACCAAAAAAATTAAAGGCATTCTACTAAATACTACCAGGATATCATAGTCATACAGTATAATTATAAGGAGGCAAGTATAATCCACTTTGTTAATTCAATACATAAGTCAGGTCTCCAGGATACAAGATACCTTAACTATTTTCAAAACACTGGTGCCCTCTACAAATTCATCTATGGATGGAGGTGTACCCGTCAATATCAGTTCTTGTTGGACAATAATTTCTTTGCTGAAAGTTTGTTTTGACCTATTTCAATATCAGTTTTTCTTTTTGAAAGGAAAAAAATCCTTGCATATTTTATGCATATAACTTGAAATATTTGCACACATTTTTAAAAATTAAGAAATTGTTCTATTAGTTCTGAAATTGTCAACTTTGGTGCACCATATTATTGCAATGTAAGTTTCAATCATATGAATGAACATTTGTAAAAAAATATTGGATCAAATCAGTTCATCCATTCATATCCTGAATGTAGTATATCTATTTTCCTTTTATTAGCTTATCTGAAAGAAATCTCCAGGAGGGAAAAAAAAAAATAGTGGGAAATGTTTAGAAAATAGAATGTAGCCCTTTTACAATCTGCATTACGCATAAGATGCAAGTATGTGTAAGACAGGGTACTATCTTGTTTGTTTTAACTTTGCTATTCACATTACATGGTTCCTAATTACTGTCATTTGTTCATAGACCCCCTACAGTGTGCTAATTGATTATATCAAATTTTCATTTGCTGAAGCCTTTACAAATAATGGTTATATCCCATATAACTAAACAACATAAAAGCCATATAAGTTAAAAGAACATTGTTTTTACCAGTATTCTTTGATGCAAATCCAAAAATGTGAGCATATGTTATAATAGTATCAAGTGACCTATACCATCTTTTATATTATCCACAAAATTTATTAGTTTATTTTTTTTTAAAAAAAACTGTAACCATAAACACTCTTTAGGGGGGTACAAACTGCAATGTCAATGTACTTCACGACAACTTTAATGCACAATTATTCTTACTCTTTTCACCAAACACGGGCTTTTGAGTATAGCATTGGTATATTTCCAAATTATGAGAGATTTTTAAATTTTAGAACAGCTTCACTTAAAATTATACATTTTAATTTGGGGCAAATATAAGATTCAAGGAAGATGATTATAATCAGTGGTGGGATTCAAAATTTTTAACAACTGGTTCTGTGGGGATGGGCTAAGTGGTGGGTGTGGCTTGGTAATCATATGACTGGGTGGACAAGGCTTGGTGGTCACGTTATTGGCTGGGTGTGGCCAACTCGATATCACTCACATCAAGGCACACATCTCCTCGCCTGGTCTCTCAGGACTGTGGGGATACTGCAACAGTCATATGTGTGAAAAATGGTCATAAGTCACTTTTTTCACTGCCATTATAACTTTGAATGGTCAATCCACACAAGCAAAGTACCAGCAAAGGAGGGGAAAGAACTTCCATAGAAGTTCCTGAGACAGGAAGTCTAGTCCTGCCAAGAATGTAATAAGGGTTAACAGAGAGGCAGTTTCTGTAAGCAACACCAGAATGTTTCCTTCCTGCCTTCCTTCCAGGATTAGGCCAGTAATTTCTTTTAATAACCAGTTCTCTGGTCTGCTTAGAATGTTAACAATAATAATAATAGTAAAATAACAAACATATTTTAAAAATCCAATTAAGGCATCATTTAAATGATTTGATCAAAACAAACAGCACCCACTAACTCAGCAGGAAACCAGTTTTCAGCATAAAAGGATTTGCTTGCTGTCCATATTTATTTATTTGCTCTCGTTATCCCCGCTATATAACAGTAAAATGTTTAAGTTTTCACAAAGACTTTAAAGTACTTCAAATGGATTTTTTACACTGAAATAGGAAGTGGAAAAGGTAAGATAAACAAACATAAAATATAGGAAGAGGCAGATCAACACCACAATCTAATCAAACTGAGCTGTTAAGTACACCCTGTTGAGTTTGGTGGAACTCTCTGTGAGATGAGAGTGCTTAAAAGATCTACTATAAACTTGGAGAAAGCTCCGTGCTTTTTATTGCAAATGCCTAGAAGCAACAGGAAATATTTCATAACAATTTTTGCAGTGCAAAACATAAACCATTTTTTTCTGGGGACATTAATAATGTGAACAGCAATCATGTCTTCAGTAACATAAAATTTGAGGAACGGAAATTGTCATTAGGAACTCAGCAAGTACGAATACGTGAGAGAAGTATCTTTACTTTCTTTCTATTTGAGCATTTTTAAAGGAAGGATGGGAGAGGTTGAGGCCTGTTTTGTCCTTCCCATATTTTCCAAACTAAAAAAAAAAAACCTTGGAGGTAGTTGCCTGTTTATACAAAATTAAAATAGGGAAGCACCGTCACAAATATCTTTTTTGCACACAACTATGTTCTTGCCATTTTTAAAATAAACATTTTAGTAAATTTCAGTGCTTCACTAAGCAAGGTTGGGAGAATTAATACTTGGATGGGAGCCACCAGGGAATTCCAGGGTTTTTGGCCAGATTCAGAAGTTGAAAAGAATGCTAGAAGAATGAATGCACTGGAAAATATATGTGTTTCCATATTATTGTTCAGAACTCTGCATGGTTCTGTTCATGCAGTTTTCAGTTGCTCAGTATGGTGCTGTTGTACAAAAGTGGAGAAGATGCTCAATTGTAGCCTTGATACATGGGTGTGCTGCTTTGTGAGCTGACAGCTGACCTTTCTGCTAACCAAGCCTGTGGTGGAGAGAAGCAGAGAGGAGTACCTGGCTGAAGCTAAGTTTTTCACAAAACTGTAGTATTTGGAGAAGGTCTGGGCAGAAGACACCCAGAAAAGTGGTTTCCTCAATGAAGGACCATTGCCATGTAGGATCAAATTGATACCGGGAGTCAAATGTCCATCATCAAGAGAATGTTGGTAGGGAAGGTTGTCTCCAAAAATGAATAAAATAATTCAAAGCAAAATCCCCAGGGTCGAATAGGAACTGTGGATGGAGGGCTTGAAAATCATGCTCACTCTAGAGTGTGGTCAAGGCTCTTTCAAATAATATGGTTCTGACTGGAATGTTTGCAGTCTCTCTGAGTACTGAGCTTTCCCTGCCCCCCCCCCCTCACCCTGGGTTAAATTCGGGGATCATATTGGTGACAATTAGGCAGCAAATAAAAACAGGTGAGAAACAGCAACACTAGATAGAGAGAGGTGAATTTCCCTGTTGTCTGGATGAATTGCCAAACAAACATAGGAACTCTGCAAAATCTTCACAAGGCTTCTGGAAGGCAGTGTTCCCTAGTAGCACAGTCTGCAAAGATATATCTTTGGGAGAAAAAAAAAGCAGGAATTCTAGTGAGATTTGGAAAGAACCAGCCACTGGAAGAGGAAGAAGAACGGTAGGTATTCAGGATGCATTTGGGGGTATCCTGGAGTCCAAGAAAATACATAACTGAAAGATCACGGAAGATCACGTGATGAAAGATCATGGAAGGATGGTCTACAGTTGGTTACAGAACTGCCATGAACAAAATTCAGTCATAGAGGAACAGAGTAGCCCTTCCATTTGACCTTCTAAGCAGTCATACAGGTATACCAGAGTTTTGAGAGAATATGGTTAAATATATGTAAGTATTAAGTATATATATGGTTTAAACAAAACAGAATTATAAAAATGGCATATTGCCTACTTTTTTTTGCAGCAATATTGACACTAATGAAAGGTTGAGGTTTCTTTTTAGTCCTTCCATTTTGTTCCTATTTTTGTAATCAATAAGAAAAAATGAAGTTCATATTTTAGGATCCAATCTGGATCAATCCCTGGGACCAGAGGTTTAATCTTCTGAGTTGTCAGACTCATGCTGGAGCAAATCCTCTCTGCTAAGATGAGGATGGGCTTGGAAGACTACACCTCTGGTCCCAGTGACCGACTCAGATGGGATCCTTAAATGATTTGCTGGGACACATATATTCATCTTAATTTGTGGTTTATTTTCCCTGTAAGCAACTGTTCCCATATGGATAGAGTTATACTTGAGGTAACACAGACACACACTGACCCAAAATCAAACCTTGAAAGGGCTACAGTGACATTTTAAATTGTTTGCTTCTGATTCTCTAAAATAACTCGGAAGAGAGGTGGTATTCATCCAGTTATGACAGGTTCTGGAGAACCAGTAGTGGAAATTTTGAGTAGTTCAGAGAACTGGAAAATACCACCTGTGACTGCTGTCCCATCTATTATCTGCCTCCCAAGTCCCAGCTGATTGGCTGGGTGTTCTTTTGTTGCCATGCACAAGAGAATGGAGCTGGAAAGCAGGTTCGTGGGATGGGGAGGAAATGGGGATTTTACAGTATCCTTCCCCTGGAGTGGGGTGGAAATGGAGATTTTTCAGTATATTCTTCCCCTGGAGCAGGGTGGAAGTGGGGATTTTATAGTATCCCTTCCCTGCCATGCCCACCAAGCCACACCACACCCACCAAGCCAATGCCCACAGAACTGGGAATAAAAAAAATTGAATACCGCCACTGACTAGGAGGGACATAAACATATAAACCTTTAGAAGATTTGTCTGACTAAGAACTTGAATTATGACTTACTAATTCATGTTTTCATAGAAGTTTAGTGAAAGAACATGAATATATTAAATACATTGTCACATTATTATCTTAAACTTTTAGATTTGGGGTTCAGACTGAAAATGTGCCTCTTAACCTACTTGGGAAGTTTATGGAATACTCTACTCATGTTTTACATCATAATGATAACCAAGATGTTAACATTTTAAAAGTGTGGGGGAAGGGGAAATACTCTGGCTGAAATTCTGGAACTGTTGCAATCCTTTTACATTCAGTTTATTTATATATCAAGCCTACCCAGAAAGGGCTGGCAAGGAATATTTGCTCTGTTGCTTCTCAATCGATTGTCTCATAACTACTCTGAAGGTCATAACTTTGAAAACATGGCTTTACATGCATTTTATTTCTTGTCCTCAATTAGTCCTATTAGAATTGTATTATGGAAAACAAAAAAGAAAAGAAAGTGCAGAGTCCTGATTTAGGCTGTTAAGTTTCATACCGCAGAATCATTTTCTCCAATATTATCTTTTGACAATGGATGATTGAGTGGCACCATTTGGTGGATAATTTTGATCCTCAAGCTCTCAAATATAAGTGTTCTAAAATGATGGGGATAAATAATTTTCTTCTCTGAATTATCATCTATTATATACAGTACTACTGTAATTAGATAATAATGTTTATATGTTAACATAGCATGGCATGTATTTAATTCAGAATGTGTTTCTTTTTAAACAAATCTAAAGGTTTCATCCCTCTTCATCACCTTGAAATTTATGCCTCCTGTTTTCCCTTTGTGTTTTTTAACAGTTTAATACTTCTTGAAATATCTACTAGATCACTTAATAAAAATGGTTTTAAAAGAATACCTGAACTTAGATCCCAGCTGAGAATATGATAAAGGTGGAATGTGGTGGCATAGAGGTTGCCTGCCACTTGGAAGGTTTGGAATGCTTGCCTGCCACTTGGAAGGTTGAGCACTCAATCCTAGGCAGCAAAAGATGCTTCGCTATCCAGGTGCAAAGAGAAAAAAATGCTGAGAACTCTACATAGGCATCAGGAAGGTCATTCGGCCAGCAAACACTCAGCTCCACCCAGTTACCCCAACTCCGATAAAAGGAATTACAAGGTTGTAAAAATAAAATAAAAATCACTTGTGTAATTTAATTTACCCAAATTTTTGTTAGTGTAGTGATGAAGGCATCAGGATAGAAACCAGAAGACCATGAATTCTAGTCACACACTAGGCATGAAGCAAGCTGCTGACCTTGGTCCATTCATAATCTTTCAGCTCTAGGAAGAAGGGAATAGTAAATCACTTCTGAAAAACTTTGCCAAGAAAGATGTAGGGACTTGTCCAGGCAGTATCTGAGAATCAGATAAAATTAAACAAACAAAGAAAAAATCTGAGTATCATTCAATATTATTGAAACACACACCAAAGGGTTACCAATGGATACCTATCTCATTTCCCGATGTGTAGTGAGGTCACAAAAATGATTGCAAAGTAGAATTGCTTCAACAGCATGACTTTGGCCCTGGATAAAAAGAACTAAAGGAAGAATCATCTGACTCTGTAGGAGATGACCAGGCTGAGCCCAAGAGAGAGGTCAAATGCATCATCTGTCTCAAGTCCTTCACACCCAGAAGACATCCTAGCCGACCTTGAATTCCATTGACTCTAATCTACTACTAAATTTGTTTGACCATGAGTAGTTCAGATTCTTCTGGAGAGCTTTAACATTCAATAAACCTAGGTTCATTTGAACTGCCTGGACTGCTGATTTCCTGCACTTTGCAGATGCAGTTTTGATCAGGTCAGGATTCTTTATTTCTGTATTTTTGTATGCAAAACAATAAACAAAGCCAAAATTGACATTTGGCCATCAATTTGTAGGAACTTGCTGAGGAGGAAGGGGAAGTGCAGACAAATTCCTTCAGTTGTTTGGCCGGTCATTAAAGGTTATCATGGTAAAAGCTTTTAGATATGATTAACAATGAATTATTGAATTATTTATAATGTCTGTACCTGCAACAAAAAATTTGGCTGTATGGTTACTCTTAAATAGAAAAGGTCCAGAATGTTAGTTCTTATGCCTGTTGTTTTGTTACCCCTAGATGTCCCTGCTTGGTGTAACATTCAACCTTGAAAGAATAAATGCACCTAGTGTTCTGTTTGGATAATAAGGTACGCAAGACCAGTATTCCAACAAACAGCTCTTTATTTAACAGTATAGTGACTTGTAGCGGAACATTTGCCAAAGCTGCGGCAGCCCTTCTTATAGCGGCTGCTCACGGCTTGCGGCCAATGACAGCTCTTTAAGAATTCCTGCCGTCAGGCGGGCCAATCAAAATGGTACTTAATTGACCAATCCGAGAGCAGCCTGTTCGGCCAATCAGTTTTAGTTATTTGGAGTTTTCTAATACACAACACCCCTCCCCCTTTGGTTTCATTCAATGTGTATAACGTTGTCACACAGGTAGGTGGGGCTTTTGCAGGTCCTACTTGACCTGCGCAGCTCAATCTCAGCATGGTCTTCCATCAGTTCGGACAGGATCGCCTTTTCTCCACGTCTTCTCCATGGAACCTCCTGGAAGAGTGAGTCAGCCTTGCAGCTCCTGTCTGGGTCTCTCGGGCTGGTTGAAGTGGCTCTGCCACTCCCTCCTGGTTTGTCTGGGTTGGTCAAGCTGGCCTGGCTGTCTCCTTCCAGGAAGGCCTCGCCTGCTACCGGTTCTCTTCTCCGGATGTCGTCTATGGGTAAGCGCTCTTTTTGTTTTATCTGAGTTTCTAATTCGGGTTTGTGTTGTGTCTTTTGTCGTGTTATTGGTGTTTCATCTCTCCCTTTTTTATTATTTTGTGTTTCCCCCCCCCCTCCTTGGTTGTTTTTGGATTGTTTATTGGTGTTTGCGGCGATGCTGTAGTATTGCATTCCAATGTCCTAGAGTGAAGCTGGTCGATGTGCCGCTTCCATGTTCTGCTGTCGTCTAGTGTGAGTCAGTATGACTGGGGCCCTGTGATTTGAGTAACTGTGTCTGGAAGCCATAATGAGTCCCTGGTAAGATTTTTTGCACAGACTAAGTCACCAATATGAGAGCGATATTTACTTGAGGAGTCAGGGAGTTTTTCACAGGTATAAGTGGGATGTAGTCCATCTAAGTAGGAATGCAATTTTCTACCCATGAGGAGTTCAGCTAGGCTGTTGTTAGTGGTTGTGCTAGGGGTGATATGTTGAATAGTTAACAGTTTGTTAAGTCTATCTTGGATGTCCCCTTGTCCAGTTTGTCTAGGGCCTCTTTAGTATAATGAACCATGCGTTCAGCTCGTCCACTCGAAGCTGGATGAGCCGGCGCTATCAGGCCATGTCAGATGCCCTGCACAGCCAGGTATTGCTTGAAGGCTAAAGCAGTAAACTGGGGGCCATTGTCAGAGACTACTACATCTGGCAGTCCATGTGTAGCAAAAAGTCTGTTCAATTGTTTTATGACTGCTTCAGTAGCAGTGGATGCCATAAGGATAACCTCTAACCAGTTGAAATAAGCGTCAACAATTATAAAATATGTGTTCCCTTTCATTGGCCCAGCAAAGTCAATATGCAGTCTCGACCATGGGCCTCTGGGAGTTTCCCATTCCAGGACTGGTGCAAGAGGGGGGGGTAGGCCTTGATTTTTGGCAGTCATGGCATGTTGCCACTCATTTTTCAATGTCTTTGTCCAGCCCTGGCCACCAGACGTAACTCCTGGCCAGGGCTTTCATTTTTACTATGCCCAGGTGTCCCTCGTGCAACATGCACAACACTTCCTCCTGCAACTTTTTTGGAATTACCACCCTGTCTCCCCACAGTATACAGCTCTTTTCAATGGACAGTTCAGTCTGCCGGGTACAAAAAGGTTTAAAAGTCTCACCTCTATCCTCATTTGGCCAGCCCTTACCTACCCAATGCAGGATTCGAGCTGTCAGCGGGTCTTTCACGGTAACTTTAGCGACGTCTGCTTTGGTTAGTGGCAGATTCGGCCATGTCTCGATCTGAAGAGTGGAGATGGTAGGAGTTGGGTCGCCTTCCTTGTCGGGAAGCGGGGAATGGCTCAAGGTATCCGCATGGGTGATGGTCTTTCCAGGGCGATGTACGAGTGTGTAATTGTATGCAGCGAGGAATTCTGACCACCTTGTCATTCTTGGTAATAGCATGTTCGGGATTGGGGTGTAGAGGTTGGGTTCGGGGTTTGTTCCCTGCCAGGATCCCTAGCAGGGGTTTGTGGTCTGTGATAATAGAAAATGTCCTACCATATAGGTATTTGTGGAATCTCTTGATGCCTGCTATGATTGCGAGGGCTTCTCGGTCAAGTTGGCTGTAATTCCTTTCAGATTTTGACAGCGTTTTGGAATAGAAGGCGATTGGTGCTTCTCTGCCATCTGGTAGCTTGTGGCTCAGTATGGCACTGATTCCAAAAGGCGATGCATCACAGATGACCATCAGCGGCAGGGTGTTGTTGTATTGTATTAAAATGGTGTTGGATGTTAATAAGTCCTTAATGTTTGGAATGCTGCTTGTTCTTGTTGGCCCCAATTCCAGACAGTTTTTTTATTTAATAGTCGATGTAATGGCTGCGCTACGGTTGCCTTTTGGGGCAGGAAGACATTGTAGAAATTAATGAGACCTAAGAACGCTTGTAAGTCTGCTTTGTTCTTAGGCCTGGGTGCATCTTTAATCGCCTTTATTTTCTTTTCAGTGGGGTATATCCCTTGCTCATCTATAAGGTAGCCTAAAAATTCGACTTGATCGGTGGCTAGTTTACATTTTTCTCTTTTGACCTTAAGTCCTGCTTCCCTGAATCTTCGCAAGACTTCTCTCAGTCTATTTTTAATTGGTGTTTATTTTTTGCTGATACTAATACATCATCAAAATAGGGAACGACTCCTTTTATTCCATTTGGAAGGCATTCCATGAGGCTTTGGAAAATGCCTGGAGCAACGCTAACACCAAATTGAAGTCTGTTACATTTGAATGCCCCTCTGTGCGTGACTATAGCCTGAGCTTCTGCAGTTTCAGGGTCAATCGGCAGCTGTTAATAAGCTTGCACAAAATCAAGCTTCGCAAATAATTTTCCTCCCCCTAATGAATGCAACAGGTGTTGAACTACCGGAACAGGGTATGTGCTTTGCTGGAGTGCATGATTTAGGGTGGGCTTATAGTCACCACAGATGTGCACTGACCCATCTGGTTTGACAGGAGTCACAATGGGAGTTTCCCACCTGGCATGGTCGATTGGCTCTAACACCCCTTGTGTGATGAGTTTGTTAAGCTGCTCATCTATTTTTGGTTTTAAGGCAAAGGGAATGCATCTGGCTTTGAGCCTGATGGGAGCTATCTTCAGGTCTAGGCTGAATGCTATTGGGGTCCCCTTGTACTTGCCTAGGGTCCTGTCGAATACATCCTGGAACTCTTCCAGCAGGCTCTCCTCCCAATTGGTCTCAGCGATGCTGTTGATCCTGGTCACTCCGATTCCCAGGGGCATGAACCATTCAATTCCCAGCAGGCTAGGGCGATCATGGTCAATGATTGTCAGAGAAAGTACTTCAGCGTGGTTTTTGAATTCTATTAGGAAATGTCCAAGACCCACTACCGGGATTCGGTTTCCCTGGTAATCTTTAAGTATTAGCTTTTGCTGTTCCAGTTCTCTTTGCTTGATGTCTGGTATCAGGTTTCTGATAATGTTCCATGATACCATTGACAGGTATGATCCAGAGTCTACTTCCATCTCACAGGGCTTTCGTTCAACTTTCACATTTATTCAGACCTTTTTTTGCATTTGCTGCCCTGGCATATCCGATGATTATTGTTTGATGTGTTTCTTCTCTGTCATTCATTCGCCGGTTTCTGTTCTCTCGGCTCCATCGGCTTCCAGCTTGTCTCTCTCTGTTTCTAGGGGGGGTGAGGGTGCTGCCGCATCTCTTTGGACTATAGTCTTTTTGTTTCGGCAGATCCTTGCAATGTGTCCCCATTTCTCACAAAATCTGCAAATGGCATCCAGAAATCTGCATTCGGAGTGCGGATGATCCCCTCCGCAACCAGCACACTGGAATTCTTGCCTCCTTCCTTGCCTCCTTTTTTCCCCGCCATTTTCTTTCCGACTGAAGCCTATGTATGTCTTCGTTGTCATCATCGATGTTGCTCGGGGAGTCGAGGTCTTCATGGTGGGCAGTCGCTGTGGGCTGTTTTGGGTTTCCTTCCACCTTCTTTTTTCGGGGTTGGTTCGGTAGTTCTGGATTTGTTGAATTCATCTGGCGCATGGTGGGTGCAGATTTCTTGGCTGCTTCAGCGGCGGTGGCTTCTGCAATGGCCTCAGCCACTGTGATATTCGGTCTGTTTAGCAGCTTGCTTTGGAGCGTAGCGTCCTTCAATCCCAGGACCACACGGTCTCTCATGGCTTCGTCCATGTTCTGAAATTCGCAGGCTTCCCCGATATTTCTTAGGGTTGCTATGAAATCTCTGATGCTCTCGTCTTCTCGTTGGTCTCATTTATAAAATTTGTACCTTTTGATCAGATTGGAGACCACAGGCATGTAATGGGCTCATAGCATTCGGTTTAATTCTGGCCATGCCATCTGTTTTACATCCCGCGGTTTGGCTAACACCTTGGCCATTTTGAAAATGGCAGGGCCACATTGCGTGAGGAATACAGCTCTCTTTCTCTGGTTGGATATTTCTTGTAGCTTGTTGCTTTCTAAGAACATCAGAAAGCGGTCAATGTATGACTCCCAATCTTCTTCGGCTGGGTTGAACGGTGTGGGTGGCACATTGTTACCTGCCATCTTGGTTGTTCAGTTCTGGTTGCCGCGTGCTTCGGTCTCACTCTTCTAGGATGATCCCACCCTTTTTGCAAGTGTTCCATTTGGATAATAAGTTACGTGAGACCAGTATTACAACAAACAGTTCTTTATTTATCAGTATAGTGACTTGTAGCGGAACATTTGCTGAAGCCGCGGCAGCCCTTCTAAAAGTGGCTGCTCATGGCTTGTGGCCAATGACAGCTCTTTAAGAATTCCTGCTGTCAGGCGGGCCAATCAAAATGATGCTTAATTGACCAATCCAAGAGCAGCCTGTTTGGCCAATCAGTTTTAGTTATTTGTAGTCTTCCAATTTCCATACACAACACCTTGCATCGGTTCTTGCATGTCACAATTTCTCTTCCATCACATTGCTGTTCAGGGCAGGTTATATCATCCCACCCTTATAGAAGCCATTGTTATAAAACTATCTCTTATATTCTTGCCCCAAAGGTTAAATGAAATGTACACAAGTAATAGAAATAAAATTTTATTTTATTTCAATTCTGCAAAATTTGGTCACCATTGATCAATTATTGCTTAATGCAGTTGAGAGAATAGTGATTGTTGTTAAAAAAGGATTTTTCCCTCTGGCCCTCAGAGATGTCATTAAATAGATCAAACAGATGAAGTCAACATGGGTTCCTTTTTACACAAGGCAAATAAGAGAGGATTAAATTAATGGTCTATGTAGCTTGTATCCAAGCATATTTTATTCAGTTAAAATGTTGGAATCAATGAGATGCTGATACGTTTGTAAACTGAACCGTCAGTACATGAAGAATTCCACAGGGCCTTAAAAAGAAGAAGAGAATGTCAAATGAACTCTCAAATATTAAGGTCCATGTATCATTGACAGCAGACATAAAATAACATTTGTGTTACCAATCCTTTGTAATTTAAGAATATTACAATAAAAATATTTGATTTTTTAAAACACATTGTAACAATAAATACTTAAATAATAATTAAAATATGTAGGATTGTGCTATAATAATCAAAAAGGCATCTAAAACACTATTAGTATGCCAAATAAGAAGTCTCCCATATTGAAAGATAGAACGGACAAGGGGATAATCAAATATAGAGTGGGGAAATGAATTAATTAATGTTAATTAACAAATAATAAATTACCTATGCTGGGAATTCAATCTCGACTGATGCAAGGGAAAGTTGATTGTATTCAACATACAATATAAGTTTTGAATACTTCAAATGAATTGCCAAAAGCTAACAGAATACCTAGCAGGAATTCTCCAGTGAGAATCTAATTGTTGCCTCAGATTTAGTATCTGACAGTGAAAATGGAAACAACCCCATTTTCAATGTAGATAGATCTGTCTGCCTTGCAATTAAGTTGCATGATGATGACATTATAATGAATGGAAATAATACAACTTAAATGGAGCCTTGTAAAACACAAGAGGGAAGGTGGGAGAGAGGGAGGGAAGGGAAGGGAAGGAAATTTGCATATTTATTGTCAAATATATTTAAGAACCAGAAAATAATATAAATGTATTAACTGGTATATAAAAATGAACACAATGATTGTATCACCCACTATGCATTTTGAGATGGAAATATGCTTTAAACATTGAAACAAAATGATGATTAACTTTAAGAAGTAAAAATTATCCAGCATAGCAGAAGGAATTAACTGAAATGGCTACTATCAGGGGCACCCATTATATCTTGTGCAGTATTTTAGTCACCACAGTTATATAATTATAGAATGGAATGGGAAAAACCGCAAAGAGGACATCCAAAATAATGAGGATGTTGCAACTGTATTCCTATATGGAAAGACACAAAAATTTGAGACAAAAAGTTCAGAAAAAAGATAGTTGAGGAAGAAACAATGAAGATAGAGAAGATAAAGAAAGTGAAATACGAGCACAAGGACTTGTCCATTCAAGTTGACCTCAGAGTGATTCAAAACAAAGGAAGCACTTCTTAACACATCATGTAACTAACCTGTGAAATTTGTGGCCAGGAGAGGTGATGACAGCTGATTAACTGATATGGATTAAAGGAGGGATTGGATAAATTCATTGAGGACACATTTATCAAAGGCCATTACTTCTGAAGCCTAAAATATAATGATTAAAACTTCTAATAAAGGTAAGATAACTGTTTTAAAAATGAATATTATTACAAGATTATATGTCTTTGATAAATTATTAAGAACGTTTCTACAGAGAAGAAAAACTCAGAGCTTCCTTAACTATAGTTTGTGATGTGATGATGAGACAGTTTAATTTTCTGATGACCAGCTTTTTCACTGACCATATAATTTTATCTCTATTCTTGTACAGATCCCAAGTCCAATAGCCATTATAGACCCAATGTAAAAATTATTAGATGACCCTTCCAATATCATGGCATAAATTTGATTTCTCTTTTAATCCTAACTCTTTAGTATTTTTAGCATTAAAGGCTGCAAGGGATATTTGGGAAATGTTCTGATGGAAATGCCATCTTGATTTTTATTCACATGAAAATATGTATTTTAATATGTTCCTAATTCATCAGCACCACTTCCTGTTAAAAATTTCAGGACTAACAAGATAATTAATACTTTAGATTGGCATTCTCTCAATCAAGAGAGTGTTGTTTTTTTAAAAAAAACAAACCAAACATTGTTTAAAAAAGGAACTGGGATTGCCTCAAACAGACAGGGCATTATGAAAGGTTAAAATAATCTCTTGATGTTATAGTTAGTTCAGAATGCACTAGGAACTTCTAATTAACCTGAATTACCTTTGATATGAAATTTGTTTTGGAATATTATAAATGTACAGTATGTTTTAGTAGACATTAAATAATATTTTAAGGTGGATATTAATTATTTGCAAGAATCTTGAAATAAAGTTTTAGAAAACTATATATTAATAAATCAATAGATATTAAGCATGTTTTTAAGATATCAACATAAGGCTATATTTTTAATGCTTGTTGGACATCTTAGAAAATGCTTAGAAATAATTTGGCTGTCAACTTCATTGTAATGGAAATATAAAAAATCATAGAAACAAATATAAATATTATATGGATGCCACATTATTACTGGGTTAATATTTATTATTAGTATTATATTCATATTGCTAAAATGGTTTGGACAAGAGAAGCATTGAAGGGTGTGGGTTGTTTGTGTGTTTGTTGAACTTGCTTGGATAAATTTCATTCTCTGTGCTTAGCAACATCTAAAAAAATAATCTGGTTTAAAAATGGAAAAGCATTTTGGAAACAGATACTGTACCCAAAATTTGGAATTTATAAATATATGAGTTAAACAAATGTACCAAGCTTGTGCATAACAAAAGAGGCCACTCTTTTTTACAGTAATAAGAAGAGATTTATACTCTTGTTCTCAGGACAAACTGTATACTCATTCTCTTATTATCTCTTCCTCAGTATAATGGGGAAAACATGGTGGTTCTTATTCCAAGTGGTCAAAGTTTAAAACACTGCTTTAAAGAAAACAGTTGCTCCCACTCCCATTACATTTTTCATCTGTGTACAATTTCTATTTCTTTCTCTCCCTCTTTCTGTCTCCTCCTCCCTCCCTCCCTCCCTCTCTCACCCCATCCCCAACTCCCTCTCCTTTGAGAATATACCGGAGACATCAAGATGGTTTCTCTGAGGAACAAGTAAGAGAATCGGAGTATATTTTGTTCATTGACCAGCAGATGAGAAGGACAAACTATTCCAGTGAATTTTAGGGAACCTCTAGGGAATGCTGTGTATCAGTTCATCTAGCCTTTAAAATTTGCTGTGAAAATGTGCTACAGGCATCAGGGAAAGGAGAAAAAAAAGAGCTGAACTGTACATTATGTTGAACAGCTCATTAGCTTTAAGAGATTTATGCTGCAGTCTACAGGAATATATTGTCTGCTTGCTGCCATGTTTACTAGCAGATAACACAACTGGAATTGCAGACAAAATAAATGAAGGGGACACACAGTGTTTATAGGCTACAGAGTTCCAATTTCAAGGGTCCAAAGAAAAGGGTTCTCTATTGGTTTGAAGTCGTATTGTGGCTTTTATGAATATTAAGCCAAATGAGATCATCCAGGCTATCCTGAGAAACCATCATAGTCAACTCTTGCCTATGAATCTTTCCACAAATCTTATATTTATAGAAGAGCTGTTTTATGCTTGTGAATTATGTTAAAAAAGAAAGAAGAAATTCAACAATGTTTTTCCCCCTCCTTATTGCTAAAACTATAAATCTTGAATCAGTGTATATCTGTAGGATTAGAGGAGCCATTTGTCAGATGCCATGTTGTTGACTCCTGCTAATAGTAGCTATTTTGGAATACTTAGTAAAAATTAGCAGACAGAAAGCACAGCAGTGGCAACCATGCTAATGCATGTGTTAATTAGAGCTCGGCTGCAAAAAGACACTTTTGACTATTTTAGAATTTCATTTATAGGTTTAAACACTCAGATGTTCCCAGTGTATGCACATATGGATGCACAAAGCACTGAATAGCTATCCTTGAATTGTCAGAGAATTTGGCTGGGACACAGAAGCAAACCAATATTCTTTGCTTGTTCTGATTTTTCCTTATTTATTTATTAGATTTAAGATGAGTATACATCTTAAACCATCTCCGAAAAAAAAAACCCTACAACACATGTAACAATTGAGAGCAAATACTTCAATAGATAAGAGCAAAATATTCCATCATATTGTGAAGTGAGAAATCCATAGCTGTAGAAGTAGAAAAACAATGGATATGAGAAAAGCATCACAGATCTCCCCCATCTGTTTCCCCATGAAAAACTTGAAGTAACATTCATGCATTTTCACCATTCAATGCAGTGAAACCCAATGGTTTCCCTAATCCCCATGTTTTAATAAATCAAATGACCAAACAGAATTAAAACCAGTATCTTCTATGGAAGCAATCTCTGAAAAAAATAAAATAAAGCAAGGACCAGAAAGTTAAACTGACACATCTAGTTGAAGAAATCAGCTTTGCTTTTCATGTTTATATATAGCTACTGAATAAACACAGAAATTTGGCTAATTAGATTTGTCTTTAAATCATTTTTTTTGTGGTATTAGAACTTGATAAACATGAAGACCTTTCTCCATCTCCACCCCATCATTTTCCCCTCAGTTTTACTATGTTAAAATTGTTTCTTCATTGAAATTACTACCACTCTTTATCAGATTTTGTAGCCTAGATTATTATTATTTTTAGCCTGGGATACAAACTCTGAGATTACTAACATTTGCAGCCACTTGGGGGGAAAAAAGGACTAATGATGCAGATTTTAGGAAAATAATCAAACTTTTACATACAATATTGTATATTGTAGTGAATATTTCAATGTCTTTCAGTTTTGGAACACAACTATAATTAAAAAAACCCTACCTTATTTCTAAACTTTAAACGTACATAACTTAAGTTATCCACATCTAGTTTATTTAGAGTTTCCTTTCTCTGATGTCTAATGTACCCTTAAAGTCATCTCTTTCTTGAAGGAACTTGTAAGGAATATAAGTCACCGAACAGGAATTTGGGTTAGAAATATATAAACCAGGATAAACATTTTAGTACTATTTCTTTAAGGGAATGCAAAAGCATGCAATTGGGTGTGGTTTCTCAAACGGCCATAAGATGGAGCCAGAAACCTGGGTTGTTTTTTATCTTAGTCTTAGTCTCAGAAGAGAGTGTGAGTGTATCTTTGTTTCCTTCTGTTGGAAAGTATTGAGGTTGCTCCATTTTTCCTAATTGACTGATATTACTGGATTTAATGTAAGTCTGATACTGAACTGTTTTTGACACTGGACTTTGATATTTGGATTATCCCTGGACTGAAAACCGACTGATTTAACTTGGGAATGACTTTGGATTGCTTATTTTGGACTTTGCTTAAACCTTTCTGGAAGTAAAAATCTACATTTACTGTACAGTGTATCTGTGTGCTATGTGTATATTATTCAAACACTACTCTCTATATGTCTCCCTTATGCGCTCATTCTCCTAACGGGGAATTACCTCAACAGAAGTGAAATGGAATATAAACATTTGAAAAAAGTGCATTGATAAGAAACCAAAATTAGTCCAAATACAGGGTGAACAAAAGCTGAGCAAATCAACCTTGTGAATCCATTCTTTAAAGGAAGAATTTGTTCAAAGCTTTCTGAAAATAACAAAACTCACTGTGTTTCATTTTAGTGTATAAAACTTTAAAGCACATGTTAGTCAACATCTTCAAGACATCATGATTTTAAAGATCCACTGTTTTGAACTAGACAATAAAACTCTATGGGACAACATATCCTATATAAGCTGCTTAATAGGCAACCTTTTTCAAATGAATCAAAAATAGTTCTAGAGTGACAGTCTCTCAAAGTACATCTGGCCCGTTTAAAAAAGAAAAATAAATTATATAAATTTTAAATAATAGAAAAGTCATAGTAACAATGACTTCCCATTGGTGATTTGAAACTTCTGTATCAATTTGCTTAACCAGATAACTTAACATGCAGCTGAAAAATCCCTACAAAACTGGTTATTTTATTTAAATTAATTGATGATTGAGGAAAACATGAGGAAAGCAACACACTGAATTCACAGAACATGTAAAATGGATAATAAATGCAAAACAGTTATCTTAAACTCATGGGGGGGAAATCAATTCTATCTCAGTAATGGTGCTTCCTATATGATTCCTTTCCAATTAGATCCGTTACATTCTTCCTGAAGTAATCTTGTTTTGCTTCTGATTTATTTATTTATTTCAGTCAAACTGAAGGTTGAAGATTTATTATTATTATCATTGTGTTTTACTGTAAAATTGTTGGTTCTCTTGGCTGTCATAATTTATTGCTTTTCTGATGTACTGTGTTCAGTTTTTAATACTGTTTTACACAACTTTTATACAGATATAATGCAGAGATACAAGGTATGTATAATAAATACATACATATCATTTTTTTGAAATTGTAGAAAAATATAAATATTTTATAGACCTTTATCATTGGTAGCTACTGATAAGTTAGAAAAATGATCCAAGCGTGAACAATCAAATCCATGATGCAACCCCACAAATGAATGCTGAGGTAAAAATTGGTATATGCAGGTGATATATTTTCCCATGTGGATAGAGTGCTAAGATTGAATGTCCTCCAATTCCCTTGTGTCTTAATGAAAAGGTGATCCTTTAAATCCCCACAATCCACACATAGCTATTCCATGCAGTTCACTCCAAATGTGAAAAAGAGAAATTCTGTACAAGTAAACAAGACAGCAATCCACATCAAAGGACAGAGCTAACATTAAAGGTCAGACATTTATTTAGACTGAGGATACCAAAAAGCAGCAGATAACAACTGGATGCTCTTTAAGTAAACAATAATTCTCTTTTAGGTTTCTCTCCAAACTTTGATTACCAATACTCTTTGAAGGCAGATTCTAAAGGGGAAGCAAGGAGAAACTAAGAGCCTTTTAACTGTTCCACCAACATGAACATTTTCTTAATAGTCACAGTTCATACTCTCACCAGGGAAAACCAACTAATTTTTGATTAAATTACCAACAATATTCCCCACTGAGACCCAATGATTAAAATATGAATCTAAAACTTTTTATAAAATAAGATTGAGAAAAGAAAATGATTTGAGCTTCTGATGATTACAAGCATAATAAGTTCATCCGGTTATTGACAAGCAAGTAAATACACTTGTCTATAGAATAATTTCAAATTCTGCTGGTAAATTTTCTCATGTTTACCTCAGAGCAAATTTAGAGAATGGAAGAAGACAGTTGATAAAACATATAATTACTGAAGCATAGTGTGCCAGCAGACATAGATTTCTTTTTTCAGTTGCAGAAGGTATTTAGGAATCATTTAAGAGGAAAAGATGAATGAGGTGGCCCACTTTTACAATAATGCGCAAGCACAGAAGTGGCAAGAAAAAAGAGGTGAGTAGAGATTTAAATATTAATTCAGGAGATAAATGAGAAAAATCCCTGTAAAGTGTGGTTACTTACATCGTGGCCTACAACTTCAGTCTGTGTGGATTTATCTACTTGAGAGATAAGCACACTCTGTAAATGCTGAGCTTTTTCCTGTGGAGAAAAATAAGATATATATTCCAGGTCAGTCATGCCAAATTAATTTTCTTAACATTCTCAAAGAAACTTAACCCACTCCTCTATCCCAAGGGATAAAATATCCCACTACAACAAGCACGAGGAAAGAAGTGAGTATTTTCAAGAGAGAATGTACTCTTCTGATATTATTTTGCTAAGGCAAAAATAGTTTTAGGTAGATGGTAAGGTCATAAATCATAAATTGTCAACATTAAGAGAAAGTTACCATGGAGTGTCAGAAAGGACCATTTTCTAACAAAATAACGTAAGAGTTAAAAATAACTTTGTAAACATACACATTAGGGATGTGGTGGCTCAGTGGCTAAGGTGTGGAGCTTTCTGTTGATCAGAAAGGTCGGCAGTTCGATGGTTCGAATCCCTAGCACCGTGTAACAGAGTGAGCTCCCTTTACCTATCCCAGCTTCTGCCAACCTAACAGTTCGAAAGCATGTAAAAATGTAAGTAGAAAAATAGTAACCACTTTGGTAGGAAGGTAACAGCATTCCATGAGCCTTTGGCATTTAGTCATGACGGCGATATGACCATGGAGATATCTTCGGACAGCACTGGCTCTTTGGATTTGTAACAGATATGAGCACTGCCCCCTCGAGCTGGAAACAATTAGTATGTATGTGCGAGGGAAATCTTTACCTTAAACATACACATAATATTCTTTGCAGATGCTAATAGAGTTTTACATGTACCAAACTATCTATGTGCCCTTTGTTCCATTTGTTTACCCAAGGAAAAATAGAAATCAAAACTGAATTAAAATTAGGAAAGACAACTGTGAATTAAAAATCAGGAGAAAAGATAAAGAAACAACAACCACCCATATAGACCATTACTTACAATGCATACTTTCCTCTATTTCAGCTTTAAATGTTTTTTCTCTTAAACTTAATTATAAAATTCATTAAGCACCTAAGTTTTACTGACAAATTACTGAGAGATATATGAATTATTTTGTTTATAATTATTTGCATATGCACATTTATAAATCTCTTGCATTCTGTCTCTATGTTAATTTACTAATTTATGTTTTACTCCATAAAATTTGCATTCTACTATAGATTTAATTATACATTTGAATGATCATCATCATAACATTTCTAAATGGACTTCCAGGAAAGAAATTATGAGAGGATCGGCAACAAATGCAGCAGAATGAACAGCTTATGAGTAGACCAGCTCTTCATATCCCTATCCCTCTCCAGACAGGGAGAGGACTTGAGATCACCCACAAGTGCTCCCTGTGAGGAGTCTGCAAGACAATGGTCTCTGGTGCGGAGATGGTATTCAGCCAGTTTTGACAGGTTCTGGAGAACCTGGAAATTTTTAGTTCGGAGAACCGGAAAATGCCACCTCTGGTTGGCTATGCCTCCATCTATTCTCTGGCTCCCAAGTCCCAGCTGATCAGCTGGGTCTTCTTTTGTTGCCCCGCACAGGAGAACAGAGCTGGAAAGCAGGTTAGTGGGATGGGGTGGAAATGGGATTTTACAGTATCTTTCTGTTGCCATGCCCACCAAGCCACACCATACCCACCAAGCCACACCACACCCACCAAGCCTCACCCACATAATCGGTAGTAAAAATTTTAGAATACCACCACTGCTCTGGTGGCTTTAGAGTTCCAGGAGAAGAGGAAATAACATATGTTTATGGACAATAGACTTGCAACAGACTTCCTTGTCTAATCAACTGACAAAAATGATTTGTTATCTGCTTTGTAGTTATTAGGAATCGTTGAATGAACAAGTTATATAAGATTAGGTGATTTTCCTTCCATTCCTAGCAAAAGAGGTTTAAAATAAAAGTTGACTGTTGTTTGTTTTAACATAAACAGCAAAAGTGATTAGAATATTGATTTTGGAAAGTTACAAATGGATGAAAGGTCCAAGTGGATTTAAAATAGGTTTTTGAAATTAATAAAAATCCTTCCCATAGGAAGGTGCTGTTGCTGTGAATTGTTTAAAACTGATAGGAAAGGACACTAGAGGAAACCAGGAGGAATTAAAGATTAGGATGAAAGAAACACTTAAATTTGATTTATTGATACAGAATAGAACAAAATACATTAACATTGAATGTAATTAATAATATTTGTTTACAATGGACCAGAAATGAATTTTAACAGTATCTGCCATTATAGATAATCTATGTTTTAAAAAATGTTTAAAAGGAAATCGGAACTATTACTAGGCAAATCTGAGACAGATCTGAAATTGTGTTTGAAAATGACAGGCTATAAGAACGATATGAAAAAATGCTACATTGAGTATATGAACAAAACTAGCTGATGTCTTAATAATTAAAAGGGATACACAATATCAAACCAAGAGAGTAATACTGGATAATTTTCCTATATTGGATTTACAAAAGAGTCTTGTTAAACTTTTGAAATATTTTGTGAGAAGGGACAAAGAAAAACATGAAAGGGAATAAAATTCTAAGATTTTATTTGAAGGAATTAAAGATCATTAAAAATAAATTGAATATAAAGAAGCTTTATTTGATCAACGTTAAAATAGATGTTATTACCTCTGGTAACCCTTAATGGACTTTTGTTGACTAGAACTGAACAATGAGGCTTTGACTTTTTGTTTATAAACAAAAGATCATTCACAAAGATTTAGATTATTTGGTATTCATTCATGCCCTATTCACCTGTATTGTTAACTATATTGAGGTGATTAAACTCTTCCTCAGTTGATTAAACTCTTCCTCAGTTGATAAAATATTACTTATATACAAGTTAAGTGAAAACTCCTAGATTAAGACTTGATGTAATGCACAAAGGATAAAGCACCAAGAAAACTCCTTCAAGAGGGAATGAGACAAGTATATACTCTAGCCTTTTTAATCTATTTAAATTCCCTTATAGACAAATTCAATAGTCCATCTTTTCACTCACAAAAATTGGCAAATAGACATTTTCCTGTTCTTTTGTATGTAGATGCTGCTTCCCTCACACATGTTGGCTTGAAACAGGTGCTCCATATACCTGTTGAGCAGTGTCAAGAACATCTAGAAATTAATTACTATAAAACTAAGGTTGCAGTTTTTGCTAGGTATCTAAAACATACATTTGATGGCTAAATAATCATGCAATAAGGCAAGTGAAGACCTTTAAATATATCTGGGAACCATTTTCCATATTACGTAAATTCCATGCTGATGATGTTACTTAAATGCACAAAAATACAGTGTTGGCTTTACAATGCTTCTACATCTCCAAAGGAGCCCAACAAATAGCTCTTTTCAGCTGAAACCTAAGGTTAGCTCCTTTTTAGAGTTGAGTTGGTCTTCTGCTGGTTAACCTTTTTTTTGGAAGTGCAATCCAAGTTTTTTAGATCAATTTTCCAAGTTCTGCATTCTGAATATGGTGCTTTTCCATGAAGCTGGTCTATTTAAAATAGAAACTTTTAACTGTACTTTCATTTTCTCAAATTGGCTTAAGTTGTCCTTTTTTTAATCTGGCTTAGTCCCTTTAATGATGACCGATAGCCTTCCTGATGCCAGACAATATATGCCAAAACTGCTACTTATGGCTTTTCATGAGTAGCAATCACCCTGATGAGTTATGAATGCAACTTAGCTGGTCTCATACAGTGAGTCATTGATTTAGAATTACAAGTAGATTTATCAGTTCTATGTAGAAACATCTTTCTGAACCCCTCTGCGTAGCGTCTTCAACCAGCCAGATACATAACATTTTCAACATTTACACAATGTTTTCAAATTTGAAAAGGTTTTATCCTTGCTAGATTCAGTGCCCTCTCACCAGCTGTCACTTTAGAGATTTCATTCTGATCTGTTTTATCTGAAGTTATTAACAGATCAATCTGACTTTATTTCTTTGACTCCAGCTAAGTATTGTTCTATAATTTATACAGTATGCAATAATTTCTTTTCTAATCCTTAGATATTTTAGAAGCTTTGTTTTTCTTTTTACCTTAATCAATGGTAATTTTCTTGTTTTATTTGCTGGTCTGAAATAAAATTTAATTGATAGATAAGAGATGTGATTTGGAAAGAGATCTTTTGTTGTATTTTAAGATAAGTTACTAATATTGTTCATGCCCTTTTTTCTTTTTGTTCACTATATTTCTTCTTTCTCTTTTTTTTTTTATGCATTTTCTATTTGTTTTATTCCTTTTTGTTTCTATAGTTTTTAAAAATTCATATATACATGTATACATACACATACACACACATATATATACACATACACATATTTACGCACACACGCGTGCACACACACTCACACTTTAAAATATTTCAAAAGACATTTCCTTTCAAAACACAGATACATATTTTTTTTTCCTAACTGAGAAAATTATATGAATATTTTGAACATCAAAACTGGCTAACTACTGATCCATGTATTTATCCCTGCTACGACTGAATCCCTCAAGCATTCTTAATATTATATGATCATTTGGAACTATTTATATGAAATGTAATTTGACCAACATTATTCATCCCTGGTTAATTATTTGGCATTAATTTGCAATTACCACAAAGTTCCATTAAACATACACATGGCATAGATCCAGCAGCTATATTCACACATGCTTGAGAAGAGGTATTTATTCTTTTGGGTTAAGTTTCATTAAGATAGCTTTATCCACTAAGATGAATAATGGAACAATGATTTGCATGTCATTCTCAGTATGGCCAGGAAAGCAACAGAAGACATGCATGTGACCATTTCTAATGAATTTTGGGTATCACAGTGAAAGCAGATGTTTGCAATTCCAAAAGTCGCAGTTGCATAATGAGCTCTATTCTGTTCCATCTTGTTTTCCATCCTTATGAGTTAACACCATCACAAATCCTTCCTATTCTCCTTCTCTCTCTCTCTCTCTCCCTCCCTCCCTCCCTCTCTTTCTCTCTCACATACACACACACACTCACTCACTCCCTTCCTCCTTCTCAAACTACTGCCCCTTTTCCTGGCTAGTGCATGCAGACTGCCAATTCCCAATTTCTTCCTGTTTAGAATGCACTTTGTGAATATTGTGCCCCTGTATGGCTTACCAGCTGCCATATTAATAAGTTAGACACCAGACTCAATGACACCATGAGGGTTATAAATGGATGTATACAGCTTGCTGATTTCCTGTTCTGAACCATAGAGCAACACCAACTTTATGAAGGCAAGATGCACTGTTGAGAGAATACAGAAACACTATCAGCAACTCACTCCCATTGTGCATGCCAACTTTTCTTATTTATCAGCTGGAATACTCAAATCCATGAAACTCCCCACTGGAACTTACACAGCATCTGCCCAACAACTTTAGCATCAACTTCCAATGAAAAACCAAATGAGTTGCTGAATGCCCAAACATAGGAAAGCATGTAAATGATGCCACAAAAAAGGTACAAGGCTTTGAACTACCATGTCTTTTTAATCAAGCCCTGCATTCTTTTACACTAAGTACCTTTTTGGTACTTAGTATATGATCACTAAGTACCTTTTTGGTACTTAGTAATCACCCTAAATAAACTATAAGTACAAAAGATCAAATCCACACATGAAGGACTACTTAAACAGCTTCCCAGAGTCACCTTGAAGAGGAGATGCATCACACAAAAATAATCAATTAATTATAAAATAAACTGATTTATTGCTACTCATGACTGCGCAGAGGAATCTTCTCAACTAACAGTTAGTACCTGTCAGGCATTAGATAAAGGTCAAGTGAATTCAAGAGGTTGGACCTATTCAAGAGCTATGGTGGCACAGTGGTTAGAATGCATTATTGCAGGCTATCTCTGCCCACAACCAGGATTTCAATCCTGGTTGCAGACAGAAGGTTGACTCAGCTCAATTCTGGTTGCGGACTCAAGGTTGATTCGTCCTTCAAAGGTCAATAAAATGAGTACTCGGATTGTTGGGGGCAATATGTTGACACAAGAAACCACTCAGAGAATGCTGTAAAGCTTTATGGAACAGTATATAAATCTAAGTGTTATTACTACTTCACTTGTCACTATGTAGAAATTCTAGGCTGATCTTTCTTTTAACTCTGACACCAGATTCTGCCACTCTTTCTGTTATATAATGACAGGGGGTGTCACAAATCTGGCCAGAACTTTGCCAGGGTATTGTTTCCCTTAAGTAAAAATTGATATACTACCAAGAGTAACTTTGCAAAGAACTCTCACTCTTCCTAACAAAATTATTTACCATTAACCATCACTTTTTCCATCTGAACTTTGGAGCACTCATTATTGAGGACATGAAAGGAATCCAAAACTGGGCAATAGTGTTGTTACCGATTGATTATTTAACCCTATAAACACCTTGGTGTTTCCAGCATTACAACAATAACAATTTCCTTCAAATAGTCTGTCAGCTCCATGCCTTAGTTTTCTAACCAAATGAGAGTGGAGCACATTTGAGCACACACAGGAGCTACAAAATGCAATACAACTTTTGTCATCAGAGTGACAGTCAATCTGCCATAAAATTCAAATTGTTTATTCTCAATCATATTGAATTAGTTTTTGGGGGTGAACAGATTTAATTTCAATCTTCAATTATCTATCTGGCTTCACATGTTCATCAGAACCCTTAGCATCACAAGAGTATGTCGCCTCTACCGTGAGAAAGTCTTGCTCCTTTGGATTAAACCTGGCCATTCTATTGATCCTGAGCCACATCTGGCCCTATCTGGCCCATATGGACTGTTTTTATTTTGAAGGTGACTGCTATTTTCATTTTATTTTATATATGTGTACAGGTGTGTGCCTATACACCTTCACAGCTCCTGTGAAGAGCTGAACAGCTATTGGTTCAGTCCTGCAAAACAGTCCCTGTTCCTCATTTGGGAAAATTAATTGTCCACCCCTTCTTTGGAGGGTTATTACTTTGTTATTATTATGTGGAAAATATAATTTACTGTAAAATTTATTTGCTGCCCATCTTGCCACATGGGAAATACTCATTGAAAAAAGCTGATTAGACAAAATGCTGTTAAAACTGATCAATTACTACCTGTAATGTAAATATTCTTAAAATTTGGTTCTTTATTTGCATTGGATTACATAATGTAATTATACAACCACTTAATGTCTGCCTGACCTAAATGCAATTAATGTATTATAATATTATACTTGAGACTTGTGCAGTTGTTAATGATAGAGGTTATAAATATTGTTAGAACCACATGATGCACAGTGAAATAAATATATATCACAGCTACAGAGCTGACACATTCATTCCCCAAAGAACACAGGGAAAAAAAGAAGAAGCACACCATTATTTTGAAACCATTTAAATTGAAACCAACAGCACTAATTAGGAGTTAAGTAGAATTATAGATCACAGAATATAGAATTCAGCCATTAGTTGCAGAGACATGTCCAAGTAACTTAGTGTGAGGCATATTTGATTAGCACAATCAGTTTGGCAGCAAGTTTCATGCAAAGACTGCCCAGCAGCATATCATTAACAATGGCTTCATGTAAAACTAAAAGTGATGGGAAATCTTTTATTAAAGGCTTTCTATAAACACCATAGATATAAATGAATCCTATGAATCAATATCCCCCATCCACCCCAAATTTCAGTCCATTTTTTTTTCTCCTCTCTGAAGATAGATTCAACTCTGCTTTGGCAAATTTTAATAGACGGAGTTAGAACCCAATTGTACACAGTATATAAACCCACAACCCAAGCTAATATGAAAAAAAAAAGATTAGGAACTTGATGAAATCAATAACTTTAAGTGAAATGTCAGGTCACCTATGTGCACTGGAAGGGATTAAAAGGAATGAAAGACATTAAATGGCACATCCTTCAGAAGAGGGATGTTTGTACAATTGTTGTACAATTATAATGAATTCTACAGTGGCTGAAAAGTGTGTCTGAATAAGCATTTACTGAATTTACCTCCAAATTGTCACTGTGAGGCTTCCGTCAGGGTTAAGATCTTGGAAGATTCAAAGTTGCTCAAAGAGCTAACAGTTAGCTCAAAGAGCTAACAGTTAACCAAGGGCCCTAAACTAGACTAGGCAGAAGTGAAAAATATCCACAAGAACATTGTGACAAACTGCCAGGAAAATATAAACAGGATTCAAGCTCAGCTCAAAGTAATCATTACTTTATATGCAGCTTAAATTCTTGCTCCAGAAGAGCAAAACACCAAGAAATTCAAAGGAAACCTTTGGACAGATAACAAAAGGCATATTGGTAGCTGACTTAACATGCCCAATATTCAACAACTACAAATACATTGCAGTCCTGAGTTGCATCCAACAGAGGGATAACATCAAGATCACAAGAAATGATATACTGCATTAGTGAGTTCACACCTGGCATACTGAGTTCAGTTCTAGGCACCGCAATACAAAAAAGATACTGAGACCCTAGATAGTGTACAGAGAAGAACAACAAAGATGATAATGAGTCTGGAAGCTAAATTGTATGATGAATGCTTGAGGAAGCTAGATATGTCTCAAAGAGAAGGATTAGGGGGGATATAATAACTGTCTTCCAGTACTTGAAGAGCTGTCACAGAGAAGAGAGGATTGGAATATTCTCCAAAGCACCAGAGGACAGGATAAGAAGTAATGAGTGGAAGTTTGTTAAAGAGAGATCCAACCTAGCAGTAAGGAGAAATTTTCTGACAGTGAGAGCAATCAATGGAATAGCTTGCCTCCTAGAATTTTGAAAACCAAGAGGTTTTCAAAAATATACAGGGATGGCCAAAGGTCTTCTGACTTAAGCAGAAGGTTCAACTAGCAGACCTTTGAGGTCCCTTCCAAGGCCTATGATTCTATGTTCTAGTTATGCATAACACAAATGAGAAAAAAAAATCCCTTGTTTAAAGGGATCCTCTATGAATGAATGAATGAATGAATTCTTTATTGACCAAGTGTGATTAGACACATAAAGAATTTGTCTTGGTGCAAATGCTCTCAATGTGCATAAAAGAAAAGATACATTTGTCAAGAATCAAGAATTATAAGGTACAACACTTAATAATAGTCATAGGGTACAATAAGCAATCAAATAATACTAGGAAACAGTCAATATAGATCATAAGAATATAAGCGACAAAGTTACAGTCATACAGTCACAAGTGGGAGGGGATTGGTGATAGGAACAATGAGAAGATTAATAACAATAGCAATGTAGACTTAGTAAATAGTTTGACAGTGTTGAGGGGTTAATTTTTTGATAGAGTGATGGCATTTGGGAAAAAAACTTTCCTTGTTTCTACTTGTTCTGGTGTACAGAGCCCTATAGCCTCATTTTGAGGGTAGAAGTTGAAACAATTTATGTCCAGGATGTGAAGGGTCTCTAAATATTTTCACAGTCCTCTTTTTGACTCATGAAGTATACAGGGCCTTGATGGAAGGCAGGTTGGTAGCAATTGTTTTTCTGTAGTTCTAATTAGTTTTAGTTACTGCCTCATATAGCATACATCTGGGACAGGAAGTTTGCGTTAAGGATTGGAAAAGGAAGGTTTTGAGCCCAAATTGGAAAGGACTATATACTGTCATTATGTGCTCTCCTCTTGCTGTTAAGGTAGCTGAAATTGAACCATGGATTTACTGGTCCCGAACGAAATTGGCCGCATCTACCCAGTGGACAGCAGAACTGCATGCAGCTCAACCACTGAGGCTGACTCTTCGAAGGATCAGCAGGACACTCTCCTCTTCTGGTGACACTCTGGAAGCTGTCCCTCTACGAACGGGAGAGGAAGGAGGAGGAGATGCCCCTGGAGGTGTTACTCCGGAGGCGAACACCCGACGCACAGGTATACCCTGGAAACTGCACTCGCAACCATAAGACGCTTGATTACACTGAGTAGATTTTTGTGTGGTTTCAAAGAGAAGAAAAGGGGGGAATTGGTGGATTGGTGGAAACCTGTAGTTTCTGAGGGTTTTAGCCACCATGGAATCGAGTCAAAGGATGAGAGAAACTGCTTGCATCCGCAAGGGTCTTATGCCATCATTTTGGGTGGTAACCGTACTGTTGGTAATTAGCATTATTATAAATTCTCTGTACCTATATAAGATGTTACTTGCTAAAAGGGCTGAGTGAAATGAGGAGACACTTCATGAGGCCATAGATTAGGACCGGTATCAAACGATACTTGATAGGCAGAATGAGGAAGGGATATTAAACTACCTTAAATGCCAGAGCCCCACAACTCCTTCGAGTGGAGAAGGGGGGGGAGGTTCGCACACCATGGAAGGGAATGGGCCATGTAGAAGTCGAAAAACACATCAAATAATGATTGAGAAAGGACCATGTACACAATGTTTGACAGCAGAAGGAAGTCTGTTAGCTAGGATTAGGAAACCTGTAAACAGTTTAATTTAACATCCTGTGAATATGGCCATAAACCATGTCAATGCTCAGAAGGGTGGAGGAAATTTCCCCAATGTATGAAACTCCACAGTAATCTGATGATTTAGGTGAAGTTTCAAAGGAGGGAATGAAGCAGGATGGAAAATTACCAGAAAAGTATTTTTATAATTAGCAGAAGTTTTCTGGCTTATATTGCAGATATTATAGAAGTTGCATTTTATGTTGCAATAACCAGAAGACTTGCTGAATCTAAGTATAAGCATAATGACCTATGAACTAGATATTTTCTGTAAGAAGCTATATGGCAAGGGTGGATATGGAAAATAACAGATGGTGTAAGATAGACACATGTATGCTAAATTGTGCAAAAATGACTAATTAGGACTACTTTTCCATTCTGTAGTATATAGGTTATGGCAAAGCTTGATAAGAGAAATGCCCTGGGAGAAGCTAGGGCTGTGAGCTGCATAAAAGTAACACCTCAGGAATAGCCTGGGGTTCAGAATTTGTCATGTTAATGCTCTGAACCTTTTGCGCAAATAAACCTGTGTTCTCCAACCCTTCATGGTCTTGTGTCCTTCATCGGAAGCAGGATCTGCTACAACACTCTGAAATCTGTGTCTGTCTTGTTGAGTTGCAGAGCCAAACCAGACAGTTATAGAGGTACAGATGACAGACTCAGTAATTCCTCTATAGAACTGTAATCTTTTTTGAGCTGAACTGATGGACCCTTTGAGACTTTCCCAACATATTCTCCTTAATTGGAGTGTTTCTGCAAGTAGGAAGGTGGCAAGGTCAAAACTAATAATTTTTAAACATATGCATAGTTTTTGTTTACATTTTCATCTTTTTAACAACATTGGCAGATTCTAGGTGTCCCAAAGGGAGCAGCAATCATTCAAAAGACCTTTCTCTCTGCTTCATATTTTCATTTGTTTTGATATTTAATATGTTGCTTAAATCTCTTACAAAACTTCCTAAAGATATCATCCAAAGTCAAGGAGACTACAGACTCCATTCCTTTCAGAAAACTATGAATACATTATTCTGTGATACAGATTACAGAATTTGACAGACTACAGATAGTCTTCAACTTAATACAGTTCATTTAGTAAGCATTCGAAGTTACCATGGCACTTTAAAAAGGGACATAGGACCATTTTTTACACTTATGACAACTGCAGCATCCCCATGGTCATGTGATTTACCTTTGGATGTGACAGCTGACTCATATTTACAATGGTTGCAGTGTCCCAAAATCATGTGATCACTTGTTGCAACCTTCTGACAAGCAAAATCAATGAGGAAATCAGATTCATTTAACAACTGTGTGACTAATTTAACAACTGCAATGATTCACCTAACAAATATGGCGAGAAAAGTTTCAAAATGGGGCAAAATTTGCCAAACAAATTTCTCACTTAACAACATAAATTTTGAGATCAATTGTCATCATAAGTTGAGGACTACCTGTATTCTAGACATCATCAATAAAACTAAACACTCACACTTGTTTAAATCTCTTTACACAGTGTTTTGGTTTTCTCAAACTTCTTTTCTTCTTAGAACTTAGCATGTTCTTTATTTTCTTCCTTTCCAATAACACATATTGTGATTGGGAAAAGAAGCAATGTTTTGGCTCACATCAGAAAACTAGTACACAAATGCCACAAGTGTTGCTTAACTTGCAGAACACTTGCAGCCAATATGTAATCTCTTCCTCTCCCTCCCTCCCTCTCCTTCTCTCTCTCCCCCTCCTCCTTCCCTCTCCTGTCTTGCTTTATAGACAGTAACAGGAGCTGATGGTCTTCAGAACTATCAAGGATATCCAAAAAGCTTCTTGAGAAAATATCAAGCCATAAAAGGAGAAACATCAAACAGTGGTATACTTTAAAGTTTGACCATTTAGGTCAAGTTGAATTACTGACATAGTAAGAAATGTTAACTAGAATTGTACTTCTTGACCTTTGTTTAGCCTCTATATAATAACTAAATAATGAACCTAATAGAAGGACTAACATCAAATAAATAAATTGACCATTTCAGAATTGGACTGGGATTTATTTTTCTAGAATTTCAGTGGGGTTTAATTTTGGTCCTTTGATACTCCTATGGACATGGTGAGAATATTGTATATGAACTATGAACACCATCATAGTTGCGAGACATGATTCCCTCTTTGATTCTCTGTGTCCACTATTGTGAAACATGTTTTTAAGGGAAGTGACAAGAAGAGTACGATAATATTCCTAGGGCCATGAAGTAGTCTCATCTTTAAACGAACAGTAAATTATAATGACTATATTTTCCTTCTGCCCTGAATGTCCTAGAGAAAATGAAGGGCCTGGAATTAATGAACAATCCAACTGTAACAAGTAATATAAACAAGTAATATAAATCATTTAACAGTAGAAAAGGCAGTAGGAACTTGGTGAAATTAGTCATTTGAAGTTTAAATTTCAGGTCACCTGGAAGAAACTAACAGGATTGAGAGGCAAAGGATACAAACACTGGATTCAGAAGAGTAAATCACAACTATTTCAAGTTATAGGGATTTAGCCGATTCATTAATGTGAGAAGAGACATTAGCTATCATCCAGTCCTTGGACTCAATTTCAGTGTGTCAAGTAAGGACTGATGGGAACCAGAGGACAAAGTCATCAGAAATGGAGACAGTATCAGCCCTTAACATGCTGGCCAAAAGTAGTGTTGAAGGAGATTTAGCAAGAAAGTCTCCTCACATTTGTGCAAGTTTCAAGGAGGCAAATGAGTATTTAAGGAGGCAAATTAATTCCAGTAATGGCTTCCATTAACTTTGAATGACTTCCATTTGCAGGGACCATATGCTGCAATGCTTTGGGGATCTGTGCATTTGATGAAGGAGCTTTGAGTTTGTCTAGCTAGGTAAAAAGCAAAAACCTTTTGAACATTGTAAAATAGACAACATCATGACAATAGTTGGACTACCAATAGCATCCTGAACAAGTCAATCTGTGGGGCTCTTGGCAGCTGGCAAGATGTTTGAATTTTGTGTGAAATATGATAGTGCACCATTTGTTCAATACCATGAAAGAAATATATGAGCCACAAAAGCACCTGAATATGATCCATAAAATTTAGAAAGATGTATGGAGAGGAGTGGAAGAACTGAGGCATTATCAGCAAACTGAAAACATGAAAATATGAATTTCAAGTATAACATACTTGAAAAAGATTCTGTGGGATCAAAACAGATTTTGTGGGAATGGAGTGAAAGCTATGATTGCTTACCCATTTGTCTATATATATATTAAAACAATGATAACCAAGAAGGAAAAGTTACCATACTTTCTGCCACTGTAATGAAGCATCCTTCAGGAATAGCCCTCTTTTTATAGAAGCTGGCCTCAGAGATTGGTAGAAAAGATGGCCCACAACATCCAATATTTTCTTAGCACTCTTCTTTGGAAACTTACATTTTCTCCCTAATGTTCTTTCCCAAGTCTAAAAAATTCAGTGTTGAAGAAAGATTGAAATATTATTGTATAGAATCTTTAGGGGTTAATAAAACAAGTCGTGAATAGATTTTATCAGAAAAAAAAGATCTGTGAAAAATCTACAATTTACTATCAACAAGAAGCACCCACAAAAAACATCTTAAATATTATTCCCTTATACTTCATAAAAATCACCTATGAGCAGTAATCTTGTTTAATTGTTAAGAACTTAAATATTCCCTACTGAATCCATTAATGTCTTGTTCCAAGATTCTCTACTTATTTTCATTCCTTTTAAAGTGACAATTCTCTTCTGTTAATAACTAAAGAGTTCTGCAAACATTTCCCCTTTGTTTAAAATACTGAAAAACTGATTGATATTTCCAGTTCTAAAGGTTTCCCGGAGGAATGGCCTTTAGACCCCCTTCCCTTTATTGTACATTTAATAGTAGATGAAGAAATGCACAATTTTCTTCTCTTGAGCTGAATTATCACAAACCTTAGAGATGTGAAGCTTTTGGGAGCTGCACCGGACAAACAATCTACACCTCTAACAACCATGAAGATTTTAATACAATTCCATTTATAGTACAGTTCCATAAGAAATCTAATTTCTATTTCTCAAACATTTAAACTATTTGCCATATTTTGGTATTTTTTCACATAAATTATCTTCTCCCATGTCAGCAGAAATAATGGACTCATGAGTTTCATTGGGCCAGTTCTAAATTCAGCTGAAATATCTGTGAAAGGTAGAAAGAAATACTGTCATTCCTTTTTATGATTTCTGTTTTTTTTTAGTTGAAAATAAATTACATCATACTTTTTTCCCTGCCCAGTCCAAGAATGCCATTCGGTGACAACTTTCAAGTCTTCTTGTTTTATTAAATAAGTTAAGGTATAATTCTCAGAAATGACACTTGATCAATGGATCATTTAGAAGTCAGGATAATAGACTGTGATGACCTGCAGTGATAGTTGGCATCAAAGAATAAAGTTAAATATTTTGATCATTGCTGTAACTTTAAAATTACATTTAAAATTAATGCAAGGGTAGCAAAATGCTTCTGTAAAAATATTGCTTTAAGACCATCCTAAAAGTAATTTCAATCAGCATTTCAGAAACACTGGTGCTAGAAATATATTGTATTTATTTTCAATTCAGGTCCAAAAATCCATAAGGCTGAATAAAGATGGGGATTGTTCTTTTTTGATATACATGCAGGCCTGTGTATAAGTAGCAGTGGGTAGGGTGGCTACAACAAATCATAGCATAAAATTGGGCAACTTGGAATGATACCTCTGTCAGATAGAAGCAATGACAGACAGACATCATGTTTTCTATCAGGGTAGTTCTTTTTATTGAGATAAATACATACCTTTGTTGATTCCTTATAAAGAGAGCAACAAAGTGGCATTAATACTTTAGATAGTTTAAATTTTTCTATTGTCAGATAAAAGTGTCAGTTTACAAACAAGTGATTGCAAGCCCACATTGCTTACTACTATTTAGACTTACTGTCTCCACTAACAAGAAATGAAGCATACAAAATTGCAATAAAAATTCCCACTGTTACATTTTTGACATTAACACTTAAGTCAATTATTTTTATTGAAGGACTGGTAAAGTCAAAGAAAAAAGTAAAAAAAAAAAACTACAGTGGAAATCTCATTTATTATGTATGTGAGATTACGGTCACTTGAATCATATTATTCTATTGTTCAATAAATCAAACTTTGTGAAATGTACCAATATAATAAACAAATAAACAATGCCCAAGATCAGTAGACATTGAGGCTAACCTAAATTCTTCCTCTTTTTCAAAGTGTCTGGTTTCATTGAAACTGCTGGAACATTTACACTATAAAATATCAGATTAAAGCAACCAGCTGTGATGATTAATTTAAGCTAAACATTTATGATCTACAGATACATAATATATTTGAGAATCACTGATAGTATATGTTATAGTAGTACTGAAAATTGAAATGAAATGCTTAGGAAACATCTACTTGTTGCTGTATGAATGATCCTGAGTAATTGGTCATTATTATACATATCAAAATTGTTTTATAAAGAAGGATCCATTTTAATTCTATTCTAATGCATCTTTCCATTCTGTAATTTTTCTTTCTGTCTCTGATATATCTCTTGCATCTGATATCATTATTTGACTGAATCTAAATTCATATTTTGTATAAAATCTAACCGTTTCATTCTCTTATGAGATAGAGACTTTGAGTACAGTGTACTTGATGAAACAGCAACCTACTATTCTGAGAATTATGTGAAATTGTAGTCCCATAATAAATCAATACAATGAAAGGTGGAAAAAATTCTAATTGAGGAAAAATGTATGGTTTTCTGATTTCTTCCCTTTGTATTATCACCATTTCTGAAAATGAAGCATACAAAATATGTAAGCATGCAACAATACATTAACTCATGGAACGTGCTTTGGGAAATGAAAATACAAAAACATTTCATTGACTTCATGTGAAATGCATATATAGACAGGAAGACACAATCTGGATGGAACAAGGTGAAATAGACTAGTTCGAGGTTTGAAAATTAATGAGATAAGGCTGCATGCTCTATTCTTATTTACTCAACACATATATATATGGGGAGAGAGAGAAAGAGAGAGAATGAGAGAGGGAGGGAGAGAGAGAGCTTGAGGGAAGCTGATTTGGAAAAAAAATAGTTTAGAGTTGAAGAATGGACCTGATCTATGCTAATTACACAGATGTTCTGAAAGTTTTATGAAAGAAAATCAAATAGCAAGCACACCGAAAATTGGGACTAAGATATACAAAAGATACACAAAAATGGAAATAAGTTCTGCAGAAGATGAAAAAATTGACAACAGGTATAACAACCAGCCTTAGAATTGGCAATGCAAGTACTGAAGTGGTGGATAAGGTAAACGTAAATGTTCCTCTCGCACATATGTGCTAGTTGTTTCCAGCTCTAGGGGCTAGTGCTCATCACTGTTACAAAGCTGAAGAGCCAGCGCTGTCCGAAGATGTTTCCATGGTCATGTAGCCAGCATAACTAAATGCCGAATGCTCACGGAACTCTGTTACCTTCCCACCAAAGTGGTCCCTATTTTTCTACTTGCGTTTTCACATGCTTTCAAATTGCTAGGTAGGCAGAAGCAGAGGTGGTATTCAGCAGGTTCTGACCAGTTCTGGAGAACCGGTAGTGGAAATTTTGAGTAGTTCGGAGAACTGGTAAATACCCCCTCTGACTGGAAATTTTACAGTATCCTTTCCCTGCCATGCCCACCAAGCCACCCCCACAGAACTGGTAGCAAAAAAAAAAAAAATGAATTTCCACCACTGGGCAGAAGCTGGGACAAGTAACCGGAGCTCGCTCTATTGCACAGCGCTAGAGATTCAAACTTCTGTACTGCCAACAGTTTATATCTTTTAAGATTTACTGTCAATAGGGAAGGAACTTTCAGTCAAGGAATATACTACAGACTAAAACTGGTAATGAAGGCTTTGCAAAAGACATTTATATGCTATGAAGAGGTACTTACTATGTATTGAAATACAAAGATGAAAATCATGCAGATAATGATTTTTTTTTTCTCACTTAAGACACAAATAATCTTGATCAATTAGTATATTTGGGACACATTATGCAGAGACCTAGTTCTCTGCATCAGTCTGTGAAACTGAGACATGTAGAAGGAAAAAAAGGGAGAGGATGTGTCCATTACAGAAGCAATGGGTACACCCTTAGAAGATCTGAAGGACCAATTTAAGGGGATGGATGTGCTAGGGAAAATATATATGTATGGTTGTTAATAATCAACACTAACTTCATAGAACAAAACATATCAGTCAACAACATATTTTTTCATAAGTTAAAGTACTGTGTATGTAAACATGTGGTTGGAAAAAATGACAAAGAAACACATAGACTTGAAGCCAGAGATCTTTTTATTGGGAATTTTACCTGATATATATAATAAAGACTTGAAATATTTGATTGTAAATGTATTAACGGCGGCTAGGATTGTATTTGCTAAAAACTGGAAGAATGAGAAAATACCATTGCAGGAAGAAATTATTAAGAAAATATTGGAATGTGCTGAGATGAGTAGATTGACATTTGAAATTAGAGAACAAGAAGATAAACAATTTTATGCAATTTGGGGTTTTTTTTATCAATGGTTAGATGATAAAATACAATAATAGAGCATTAATATTATATATATGAAGAGTTTTTTAGGATTGATTTGTTATGATTATACGACAAATTGTTTGAAGTATTGTTATCTCGCAAAGCATGAATGATTAAAAGTATAGTCAGAAAAAAAAATTTTTTTTATTTTTTTCTTTAGTAATATTAGAATATGGATTGACAATATGAGTGGTTATGCAATATAATTGTAATTGACACTATAAAATGAATGCACAAAACTGATGAACCAACCGATACACCGGAAGTATATATGAGAGTAGATGTTTTTAATGTTTTGTATGTTTGTTTGTTTGTAGAAAATTAATAAAAACTTTAAAAAAAAAATATAAAATGTAATCAATTTGGAGAAATTACAAATATCTATTACATGCTCTGTATGGGGAAAAATAATTCAAAAGCAATAATAAATTTAAACTTGATTCCACTGACTAGATGTTAAGTCTGCTTTTGGATACTGAGCATGTTCCTATGCAGGTTAAATTATTTCGCTAGCAACTTCAGGATGAATTATTTAAATGTTCTGTTTCTTCTGGACTTTTCATTTTACTAATTGCTAGTTATATTTGATAGTAATCTCAACATCGTTTCCAGAACCTACAGAAATATGTCATAAGTATTTGCATGTGTTTCGGTTCTACTGGTTCAGAATATATTTTCTAGAGATAATGGTTTTTTGTTTCAGTATCACTATCAATCAGTATCACTGTTTATATTGACATAAACCAGTGAATGAACCTTCTCATCTTCAGTATCTCCATCCTGTCAACAGATTGGAACTAGTACAACCAATGTATGTGGCATCAATGGTAAAATGAAAACCTCTGGACTCCTTTCTAAGCACAGAGTCAGAGATTTTTTGTTTTTTATTTCAAATTAAGAGCTCCTCTTACTAAATCAGAGAAAATGACGATGAATGAAAAGCATGTGGCACATGAAGGGCTGCATGGATTTAACATCTTACTAGAGATTTACGTGGCCTATCTGAAAAGCTCTGATAGTAATGTCCCAATGTAACAGTTGATAGAAAAGTTATTCTTTTGATACCCTCTATTGGCACATAATGTTTGTACATTAGTAAAATTCAGGAGGACAAGAAAGTTATAGAGGAAAGGAGTACAATCTCAGAAACTAAATGGACATTTGCACCTCAGGTGGAATTGGAATAAGAACAAAAACAATTGTATACTGAGCATTATATACTAAGTTCATTTAGCAATTCCTGGCAACCAATCACTTTCTACCTGGTTAATGAGCTGTTAACTTCAGAGACCGGTAGCCTCAAGCTAGGTGAGAATCTCAAGTCCAAAATAAGTTTCCTGATAGTTGGCAATAATCATAAAAACTCTCACACTGTGAGGTAGTCAAGGAGCCACTGCTATTAAGCTATGTATGTACTATATAAGAAATGATTTTAAGTGCTAGTGTTACTGAAAATCTTTCTATCAATTCTCCTAGGATTTTTAGAATTGTTTTTGGGCAAATCTTTTAACTGTTTCCTTCTTTATTTTTCAGTGGAGACAGATTATTTTTAAATGCTTACATTCCATGAGTTAAATTTAAAGCCATGGAAATGGAGTTAATGCATAAGGGTGAATTTCTACAAATATCATTTGTTCAAATTGTATGTTTTCATAGTATAATCATTCAGATCTGAGTGATTGTTTTTCCTGTGGAATGAAAATCAAAGAAAAGTAACTGAATTATTTTGCTTTTCATATTTAATCAGTGTAATTGTCCTTCTTAATGGTAATTACACACAGTCCATCCTATAAGCTAGGTATACCTCTAGACTGCATGACTTATCTAAAATTGCAATTATGTTTAAACCCAAATCATATATGATTGTTTCCAGGTGTGTTACAAGATTGTTTCCCCCACCTTTTAGGTCTTACCTTTGAATAATTTCCCTCTCAAGCCATTTCTTAGCAAAACTTAGATAAAATTTTCCGTTCAAAGAAAGTGCACAATTCAAGGAAAAAAAAAAACAAATCAGCAATATAATAGAAACATAGGATAAACAGACTGGCCACATTCTCAAATGCTAACATATATATTTTTCATTTTAAAAAAAATTGAAAGATGAAATAGTTCCTAATTTATAATTATTTTGAAAATAGAAACTATATTTGCTTTTTTATGGAACAATGCTATGTAAGAGAAAAAAGCTTTATCACTCTCATTGGTTTACTTATTAAATCTTTCCTGTTCAGATTATTAATTTTTTAATATTTTTTTTTTCTGGAAGCAAAAGACATAGTTCTTGATAACCAAGGATAAGGTTAATTAGAAAGATACAGAACTTTCTAATGTGAAAATTCCTAATAAAATATATAAATAATGTTGAGGTTGTAGAAATATATCAAATGTTTGTCACAGTTTAAAAGGTAAAAGATAAGTCATTTCTCAACCCATACTCTATTAATATAATTCTTGACATTTATTAAACTCCATTAGTTTAAGGTATCAATCTTTCCATCTCTGTGCATATAGTAATTTAGTTGCTATGACCAGAATTTGAAATAACCCACCATGGCTTTTTTAGAACTGTTTATCCATTAATCCTAAAAGGCAAAGTTCTGTATCAGCAGCTCCTTGGGCAGTTTGAGCTTTCTGAGTTGGCGCAGAAAAACATTCTTTGTTGTGCTTTTTTGATTATAGGTGTACATTTTAGGTCTTGTGATATGATAGAACCTAGAAATTTGAAGGTCTCTACTGTTGATACTGTGTTGTCTAGTATTGTAAGAGGTGGTAATATGGAAGGGTTTCTTCTAAAGTCTACCACCATTTCTACAGTTTTGAGTGTGTTCAGTTCGATTGTTCTGGTTACACCACAAGGCAAGTTGTACAACCTCCCGTCTGTATACAGATTCATTGTTGTCTCAAATGAGACCAATTACTGTTGTATCATCTGCAAACTTCAGAATTTTAACAGATGGATTGTTTGATATGCAGTCATTGGTATAATGCGAAAAGAGAAGTAGAGAAAGCACACAGCCTTGGGGGGGAGGCTGTGCTAATTTTACAGGTATCAGGTATCCGATGTGATTCTGCCTAGCTTCACGTGCTGCTTCCTGTCTTTTAGGAACTTATGATCCATTTACAAGTGTGTTCAGGTACTGCTAGCTGCTTTAGTTTAGCTAAAAGAATGTCTGAAATGATGGCACTGAACATTGAGAAGACCTTGTGTTGGTATTTGGAGATTCAGGGTATTGTAGGATATAGTGCAGAGCCATATTAACAGCATTATATTTGCTATTTGCTCGGTATGCAAACTGTGTGGGATCTAACAGCAGATCTATGATGGTTTTCAGGGAGGACAGCACTAGCCTTTCAAAGATTTTCATAACTACAAATGTTAGAGCATCTGATTATTAATCTTTAAAATCCCTGAAAGGGGAAAAAACTCTTGGCCATTTCCTTTTTTTGAAAAAGTTCTAACATTTCATTGTAGAACTCAATCTTTGCCCATGTGTGGAGATATTAGCCTACTGGCCTTCAGTTACTTTAAAGCACACAAACTTTATGCATTATATAGATCTTGGTGGAAGTACACTTTCTCTTCTGCAAATATTTTCACTGCAGAAGCTTAATAAGTATATAAATGAAATCTCATATGGCAGATGATTTATCTCCAAAACATCCTGAAAATCACCACTTTTTAATTTCACTTAGAAAATTGCACAAATGGCATCATCAAAGAAATGAAACATATTACCAGCCAACACCTGGTATCTAATATGTTCATGCTAATATTAAGGATTCTGTTTCAACCATATTTATTTTTGTTAAATTATGAACATTAGTAAAAAAAACTACTAGTTTTCCAAACAGCTAAATAAAATCATGAGATTTGAAGCTGACATTCTATTTTGCAGTATACCACCTTTTCTTTTTAATTATTATGAAACTTAAAGTAAATAAACAACTTAGAACAGGGAACATGGAAGGATAGAGTGTATTATTACTGTAGATGTCATGCTGCTCTCGAAGGAAAACTATATTATGGCTAAGTTGAGTTTTACATAAAAGCTATTTACTATTGTTAAGTTAAAGGTGTGCAATCAAGTCCAGTTTCTTAAAGTCCAACTTTCACTTCCATAGAATGTGATAGGAAAACTACTGCCTGTATGAGTTTGATATTTGTAGGTTTAGACACATCACATCTGAATATCTCTTCCAAGGATTCCAATCTCTTCCAAACCTCCCAAGGGTTTCATTGCTACTTCAGAAGGTACTAGTTGATGAATATTCTTCTCAACTTCTAGTTCATTTACTGTTGACAGTGAAACCTAGAACTAGAGCTGTCCATCATTTCAGAGTCTTCATTATAAGTTTTGAAGCTCGTTCCTAATCTGTTGCCATTAGTTAGGTCTTTTAATATTTAATCTTTTCCCATTTTTCATTGTGCTTCTTAATATCAGAGGGCCATGAGCAGCTAATATAAGCAGTAGAGATTATTTATGTTTTTCATTTTGTCCATGCTGTTTGCTTTCCAATCCAGCCTCCCACAATATATGTTCCGCATACTAGCTAAATAAATAAGGGTGAACTAGATAACTCTCTTTGCCAATATGGAGCTAGTTTCTATTTGCATAGTGGCTTCCTGCCTTGTGTATAAGCTAAACACAAAGGCAATGAGATGTTCTGGACTTCTGATTTTCTGAAGGACATTCCACAGCTTGATAGAGTCAACACAATCAAAGATGTTTGATAATTATGAAACACATACTGAGTGTTTTTCAATCTTCATTAGCTTTCTTTCTTCATTAGCTTTCTTCATTAGCTTTATCCAGCATTTAATTTAAATTTAATAAATTTAATAAATTCATCAGCAAATAATTCTCTTGAGACTCATACTTTTCTAAAATCAGCTTGAACATCTGGCACCTTCCTTTCCATGTAGGGCTGTAATCTTTACTGGATAATTCTAAACATTATTTTTCTGACCTGTGGAAGTAAAAGTATGATACCATAGTTTACACACTCTGTTAATTTCACTTTCTTTGATAGTGGTATGTTAGCTGACCTTTGTTGGCCATTGTGTCATTTTCCAGTTTTGCTGGCATAATTTGATTAAAATCATCTCTGGTTTTTCTGTGGTTATTTGAATGGATATTTCAGTAGCTTTCAGCTTGGAAATAACTTGAATGTAGATATAACTTCATTTTCTAGTATTAGATTTTCTTGTAACAGAGACACTCTTATAAACTGTTTTGCATATTTACATCTCTTCTGTATAGAATTTTCAGTGTACCTTTTCAATATTTTCTTCATCTTCTTTGAATTATTATCTGGCTGTTGGTATCACTTAATTTGATCTTGGATCCTCCTTCTAAGATTGGAATTATTTTTAAAGTCTTTTCTTGTTTTTCCACATCTAATTCCAACTTCAATGTCTTTACAGGTCTTGTTTTAATACAACTTCTTATCTCTTTTAACAATTCTCTTTGTTTAATTCAGTAGTGAATAAAGAGGATGGCTTTGAAGAACAAAGGGAAGATGCCTATCAAGGCAATGATCACATACACCCAATCCAAAACCTAATCCAAAAAAGTGGTTGTGAAAATGCCTCAGATAGCATCCCATCAGTTAATTCTCATAAAATAAAAGTGGAAGGAAAGAAAAACCTGGCCAGGGTAACTGTAGAAGACATCACAAATGCTCCTCTTTCAGTTTATTAATCGAAAATGAAAGAACAAAGCCTGTTTCCATAATACAATGGCCAGGTTTTTCACATCAGTTCTTTAATCTCCTTCTACAATTTGTTTTCTGTGATGTCTATGTATAAAAGGGCCATTTTTGTTGTCCCAAAAAAGTGTTATATTGGTAGAAACTGTTAAGTTATGCTCCTGGCTCATTTCTGTTTTCCAGGTCATATAGTAAAAACTGTAGGCTTGGATGTTCTTCTTCTGCATGGTAACATCAGCAACTAAACATCTGGAAGATTTTGATCTAGCTGTGCCTTGACTGTGATTAATACTCCTTCAGCTCCTCAAATCTTCCTTAGTAGCATATTGAAAGCCACAGAACCTGAGAGGCCACCATCCAGTGTGCAGTCTTGTCTATCCATGCAGTTTGCTTGGACCATTACAGGAGCAGTTTAACATTGCCATTTTCCATGTGGATAAAGCCCTGTGTGCCAACCTTGAAGCTGACCTGACCAAAGCCATTTTGGAGCTGTGTTGTCATGCTAGAGCTGAGGGATAGGGAGGAGGAAATAGAAATAGCTGGGGTTTTATGGCCAAAACAAAATACTTTCTCCTGGGAACCGAGGACATTCTCACACCTAGTCAGAGAGGGGTTGTGAAGTTACCAGGCACCCAACAGCACCCTGATTGGACCATGTGATTAATGTTTGGGAAGGGGAAAAATGTTTACTTTTAATTAGGTGAAAACCATGGGAGCCTTCAGAGTCGGTTTTCACCAGAACTGTGTCAATATAATATATCCAAATAAAAATATTCTTTGAGGAATCTACCTGCCTCAGAGTTTTTTTCGCCATGGGTGTATTACATGGAACCTTGACACTGTGGCCAATAAAGTGATATTTTATCTCTCTTATCTTCTTTTATCACCGAGGCCCAGAACAAGTGCCTATTCATCATTTTGGGAGGTTTTGCTGGGAGTACATACTCTTAGCATACCTGCCTGTTCATTGTCTGCTCATCCTTCCCAGGACACACACACACATCCACAAACCTAATGAGAAAAGATACAGGACTTGGAGAATATTGCAGTTTAAATCACCAGAGAAGAATTGTGTCTGTGTGTGTGTCTCTGTGTGTGGTATTCAGCTTTGTTCGGGTATTTTCCCACGTCATTATAGTTGTGCTTTTAAGGTTGTAGCAACATTTTGGCAGAAGCCTGATGACGGCAGATGAGATGCTGCCGAAACATTGCTACAACTTGAAAAGCACAACTATAATGACATGGGAAAACACCCGAACAAAGCTGAATACCATACATACACAGAGAGAGAGAGAGAGACACACACAGAGGTGATTTAAAGTGAAGCTAGCCTCACCAAAAGTATATAGTTTTAAAAACTTTTTAAAGTTCAATAACACTATTCAGGAAACGATCTAAATATCAAAAGGCTTTAATTTGCATATACACACAATTGTGCTGTAATCAAGGTAATTAGTATAGTAAATGTCTTGACAGTTTTATTTTGACACAATTTAACTGGAGGGAATACATGTGCAAAGGAGGGCAATACTTTTTTTCTCTTTCTATTTTCATTAATAAAATCTTCTTTGTTACAGAAAAAAATGGAGGAAGAGAAACAGAAGGAGGAAGGTGAGAGAAGGAAGGATGAAAAGAGTAGTCTTAGCTCCTGGTAACTTCAAAGTCATCAGACTTCACCTAATTATGCAGGACTTGGGACCATGAGGGAAGCTTATAGGAACCAAGAACTTTGGATAAATAACCCTTTTAAATAAATTTAAAGCATAATTAAAAGGTTTGAGAATTAGTGTTGCATATAGAAAGTGTACAGAAATCCTCTTTTTTTTTTCTTTTCTTCCAACCCTGTATAATATATTGCTTGGCATCCTCTTTTGAAGTGGTGGATCTATTTCCACCTGTCTTGCCACGCTTCTTTTTGTCTCCCTCTTTCATCCACATCTACAGAAAGATCAGGGTGAAAGGTAATACAAAAAGTTTTAATTAAAAATAACTGCTGGACTGGGTTTGTTCAGGTCATTTAACCAGCTACCAAGTAGAATTTTATTTTATCTGCTCTACTGGTTCAGATCTGACATGGACTGAACATTTCCAATTACTGTGCTACACTATGGTTTTCTTATTAGTCTCTGCTTACAGAGACAGTTCAGTGTCTGTCCCTGTTGTTTTTGCTTGTAAAATCTACTGTTGGAACAATCTCTTTAGCAAGTGTTGAAATACCTGTTCTACAGGAACAGCAAATGACAAAGAAACATGAAGAGGAACCAGAATCCAAGCTATAGATTTTCTTGCTTCCAAATATATACAAAGACAAATGATCTTCACTAACAATGCAATGGCAGCCACCATCATGGAAGAACTTGAAGAATGGAGGTGACAGGGAAGGGGAAGGATGGGAAAAAAGACTACAGAGCAGAGTGTATTGACTCAGTCAGAAAGCTGAATGCTGTACTACTGGAAATGAAATTTGAGTCAAAATGTGAGTTTTGGCGAACACAACATTAAAACACAACATTAAACTCCAAAACTCCAACAACACAACATTAACACAACATAAACTCCCAAAACACAACATTAAAACAGCATTCTGCACAAACAGAAAAATATCCACCATCCTAAGAAACCCTAAAGACAAAATCGAGTTAGAAAACCAAGGAGTATACGAAATCCCTTGCACTGCCTGTCCCACCACATACATCGGACAAACTAACAGAATAATAAGTGCACGCATTGAAGAACACAAGAACTCAATCAAAAAAGAAGAACTGACCTCTTCCCTGGTCCAACACCTCAAAGCCACAGGACATGAAATTGACTTTAAAAATACCAGAACTATCGCCAAAACCAAACACTTCAACAACAGAATAATCAGAGAAGCCATAGAGATAGAAAAACGCTCACACAGCATGAATAAACGAGATGATACCTCCCGTCTACCAACCATTTGGAAACCTGCCCTCATTAATAAATGAGTACCTAACATGAAGAATGACACCAGACCCACACCCACGAGTGCCACACAAGATGTTACCACCACACTTCCATGTAGAAAAAAGACTCACACCCACACAGAAGATGAGACACGACCACGGACCAGAAGCCATACTGCAGCTGCATCACTACCCGCTTCAACCCCCTCTGACCCATACAAGAAGCAAATTAACACCCACCATGAAGATGTGGCACGACCACGAACGCGAAGCCAAATAACAGGATCACAGCTCACCAGCTCAAATCCCCTAGCAACTAAGACTAACCTGAGCAAAACCAAGCCTCCACCTGAATAGAACACACCCCCAGCCAATCAGTACACAGCCAACCCCCCTACCAATCAGAACACAGCCAAACCCCCAACCAATGAGAACACACCCCCAGCCAATCAGAACACAGTCAAGCCCCCACCCAATCAAGTCACACCCCCACTAGCAGTTAAAAGGAAGAAGCAGCTGCAAGCTCACATTACTTTGAGAAGCACAGAGCCAAAGAAACAAGCCTGAAGATGATGAATGAGACTTCATCGAAACGTTGCCTAGATACTTCCAATTTTACGTGGGAGAAAACCCGAATAACCAAAGATACACACACACACACACACACACATATGTATAATATATATTTGTTTTTTTAAGTTTTCGCGGGTACTTACATGAATGCAGTTCATCTTCCTTCGGGTATTATCCCACATCATTGTAGTGCTTTTAAAGTTGCAGCAACGTTTCAGCAGAATCTCATCTGCCATCATCAGGCTTCTGTATTGAGTTCGTATGTGGGTCAGGCTATCACAGCCGTTAGTTTTAAATTTGAGGCTAGCCTACTGTTGTCCCAGGATGGTAATATGCAAACGTGCACACACAGAGAGACAAATCTATCTATCTATCTGTCTATCTATCTATCTAGAGGAGAGAAAGAAAGGAATCAATACTCTGCTCCTTCTTTTTTAAAATGCTGTATAAAACACTACATGATGATTGTAATGATAACACACATACACACACACACATGCACGCACACTAAACATGAATTGCTTAAAATGTCATTGTAAGGAAACATTTGCACCACCTGAAGTGATCCTGAGCGCAATAGGAGGAAGACTTAGTCAGGAACCTGGGGCCAACTGAACCAAATTGTTTCTATTTGCTGATTCTACTTTTGGTCAGGGTTGCTCAGAATTTCGACTCATGCCTTAAACAAGCAAGGTGGTGTGGATGACCTTGGATAATAAGGGGAAAAGATGCTGGCTAGGAAATAATGAGAAAAGAGAGGCTGCAGCCTCCAGAGATTTTAACTGCCAGAGAAAGATACCCACCCTAATGGATTTAGCAGTTAAAAGTAGTGGTGGGAAGCTTGTATTTTCAGACTTGCAGGATTCTGTTAATGTAGATTAATTAATGTAAATTAATATAGAATTAATTCATCTAGTTCTGTTTCCTGTCTGATGCACTTGGGAGGGTTGACACTGACATTCTGGGATATGAATCAGTAACTCAAAAGCTGTGATTTATTTGGTCATTCATTTCACTTTTATTTCACTTTTTGTTCGGGAACTCAAAATAATGCTCCTGGGAATTTCTCTTATCTTTATTCCCACAATAATAATCCTGTGCAGAAAGCTGGACTGAGAGTGACTGAGAACCCTTTCGTCAACCAGGCTTGGACCTGGTTATTCCTCCAATCCAAACTGAACTCCTTCCTGCATGCTAGCGCATCTGTTGTGGCCCGCCAACTGACAGCAGACTGGCAGCAGACTCGGACGATGACGAGATTGGGAAGGAACTTGGGCCAGCCCTGGAACTCTGGGGAAGGCTCTGATGGATGCTCTGCATCAAAGGCAGAGATGGGGCCAGGGCCATCTGACATTTCCCAGCTGTCTTCAGAGTCAGAGATAAGTGGGAAAGAAGAACAGTTGGAGCCTGTTCCAGATGTGCATATGTGCAGACCTGTCAGGAGAGGAGAACAACTAAGGAACAGGGGCTAAACTCGGAAAGAATGATACACGTGGGTGCTGAATAGTCCCAGGGGAATAAATAAAAGCAAAAGGGGAGTGGTGGTTTCAGGAGACAATGGTTCATATTTCTTTAGGAAAAATTGCTTGTTATAGTTCGTGCCTCACAGAGAGTCCTTGCCAGGAATTAATTTACAGCTTTGCAACTGGAAGCCTGGCAATTATCCAAGGACTGATAAGGTCTGTTCTTGCAATTAACCTTTGGGAGGATTATTGCCAGGACTTTTCTATGTGTGAATGCCATGAATTCACAGTAATTAAATAAAGAGGGTTTTTTTTGTTTTTTTTTCGGGAGAAGAGTCTGTTTCTTGGTTCCACTAAGCCTGGGTCAGAACAGCATCTTGCAAAACCAGCACTTAATGTTTATTTAACACATTTCAGTTGAAGCAAACCACAATGTAGTGTGATGATTAAAGAATCCAGACAGAACTGTTCTTTTGATTCCTGGGACCCACAGAGCAGAACCAAATGGCTACATGGCACCCAAGGTCCTTGTGGAAACAATAATCAGAAGCAACTTTGTTCTCTTTTATATGCAAATAAACACTATTCGTTTCTTCAGATTATCATTAAGTCTTGCCCTGCTTTTGCTTTGTGGCCCAACGTCACTGGAGCTTTTCCGTCAGGCTTCATGAAAATTAATTGGAATGGTTGAAAAAAAAACACCATGTTTGTAAGTTGCAATTGAACAATTGCTAAAAAGATTTGATACCGGTGGATGACTTCTGACAAGCTTTAACTTGTATGCCAATTGGAAAAAAAACCAAAAAACATCCTTGACAATGTCCAATTCCTGAGAAAAAAATGAGTGAAGGAAAACATATTCAATGAAGTTACCCCTAATAGCAAAAGTATGTAAGACTGATAAGACTGTGGCAAATGAGAATCAATGAGAAGAAAGAAAAGCCAGTTTCAGTATACTCAAAGGGACATCAATAATTATTAAACTGCTGTGAACATAATTTTGGAATATATGCTCATAAAATGTACATGTCAAACCTAGAACAATAATTACATCAAGATGCAAATTATCCTCTCTCTAGTGGGAGAGAATAGCTTCAATGGGATTGATTTCAAGGGCTGTGTATTAGATTAAATACCATTCCTTCTTCCTACTACCATCTCTTGAAGTCCCTTTTTAGTTTGTTTTCAAATATATAAAGCACTAATATATAGACACACAAATCATTGATGCTTTTACAGAGGGAGCTGGGACTTTTGATTTCAAATCATAAAAAAATAAGATAAAGTAGAAATATTTGTTGTTGTTTTAATCATTTGGTCATGTCCAATTCTTGGCAACTTTATAGGCAAGTGCTCTCCATGCTACCCTCTCAAGCATGGCTTCTTTCAATTGTTGGATGTTCGACGTTGTATCAGATTTGATGTTATAGAAGCCAAGCATGTTTGTTGCTTGCCCCTTCTTCTTTTTCCACTAACCATTTCTAGCATCTCCATTTCTTACTTTCTCCAGTGAAGACACCACATGGCCAGAGAAATCAGACATAGTCTTGTGATTTTTAGCTTCTGGGGATGTGCCTGGTTTTGTACAATTCAGCCCCTCTCTGTTGGCTGTTCTGGTTGTCCATGGTATACACAATAATTTACACCAGCACCACACTTCAAAGGCATCAATTCTTCTTTGATTAGCAATTCTTAGTGTCCAAGTCTCACACCCCTACATCATTATAGGAATTAGAACTACACAGAAAAGTAATCAAGTCAAAAGAGAGAGCTATACCAGCTCATTGTGTTCCCAGCGTGTTTAGAAAAAAACCTTTCTTATAGTGCACCTAAACCATAGTTGAGCTATAATAACAAAAAACTGTCTTAAGTATTCAAAAGCATAAAGACAGTTTTTATTATAAACCCTGTTCTTCAATTATATTGGAAACAATTTTGCTTCTGATTTATTTGCTAGTCTGGGTTCACTATCCCATGGTAAAAGGTAACTCATGGTCAGTGACCTAAGTTTAAAGGCCAGGTTTTTGACCAAGAAGAACAATTTTCTATGCTTCAATGAGAGGTCCTATTTCTCCCTTTTTCCCTAAAGCCCCTGTCCCACTGCACCAACGGATGCAAAGAGGATGTAAAACATTAAAAAATGTTGGAAAACGCTATGCAGCCATTGTGTACTCATTGCATACGTGTTTCATACGCTCTGTCCTTTGAGCATCCGTCCACTGAGATTTCATCCACTCAAGAAGTTTTGAGCTACACAAAACTTTGTGAACGGATGAACTTTCCGCTGTGTACGATATAAATCCATGACATAAGAGCAACAAACGTTCTATGTCCATTTATCATCTGTTAAACGTCCGCTGTATCCTCTCTGCATCCTCTGGGCATCCCCTCAACTCACATCTGCTGCAGCTGAAAATGGAAAGAGGGAGGAAACAAAAGATATATGGAACGTCTACACAGCGTTAGTAGCACGGAAATAGAAAGGATGAGCAGTGAATGGTTTGCATCCGATATACATCCTCTAGGCTTCCTATGAACATCCATTTAACATCCCCACTACATACTACCCACGTCTGTTCTTTTCCTTTCTTTTCCGTTCTGTTTATGCAAATTTTTGCCACTTTTTGGAGCAGATGACAACGGATGGAGCATCCCCCCAAATTTTGCTCGTCTGCTGTGTCCTTCTTGCATACGTTTTGCATCCGTCGGCCAGTGGGACCTAGCCTTTAAGCAATTGATCCCCGAAGGGTGACAAGATGGTCAGGGCTAAAGTTTCCTTTCCAATTCTTCCAATTAAACATTCAAAAATTCCCTTGATATTTTTTCATTGTTTGAGTCAGGAAGGCAAAATGATATTCCGTCTATTTTTACTTCCTTAAAATCAATTTAAATTTTTACATTTATCTTTGACCAATTAAAAGTTGTAATCTCAAAACTGTGAAATTAGTCACAAAATACCAGCTGTAAATTAAACATGGATGGTAATTAGCAAAAAGCTAAACAACACATTTTATAATATTAAATGATAATAAGATACACAAACATCCTTATAGAAATGTGCATATATGTACTAACTCAGAAAATAAAAATCTTTAAGAGTTATATCTATGAAAATAAGTTCTATAAAAAAGTATAGAGTTCAATTAAATTAAAATAACACCTAGTTAATTTAAGATAGTAATTGTATGTTGAAAAACCATCTACTAGTAATACAGATACTAATAACATTGGAAAAAAGGAATAACCTTAACCAGAAGTTAATTACAGGTAGTTCTTGATTTATGACCACAATTGACTCCAAAATTTCTATTTGTTCAGTGAAACATTTGTCAAGTGAGTTTTGCCCCATTTTACAACCTTTCTTGCCACAGTTGTTAAGTGAATCACAGCAGTTGTTAAGTTAGTAATACAGTTGTTAAGTGAATATGGTTTCCTCAGTGACCTTGCTTGTTAGAAGGTTGCAAAAAGTGATCCTAAGAGCCTGGGACACTGCAACCATCATAAATATGAACCAGTTGCTGAATGCCTAGATTTTGATAACATGACCATGGGGATACTACAATGGTCACAAGTGTGAAAAATGGTCCTAAGTCAATTTTTTCAATGCTGTTATAACTTCAAATGGTCACTAAATGAATGGTTGCAAGTCAAGGACTACTTGTAGAGGCAACCATACAATAGCCTTCACTTTCACCATGGCTACCTGCAATTGTAGCCCAGGATTTCACAACTTGAAATCCTTGAAATCCTAGGGTTCTTGAGAAAATAACTTTTAGTCTGAAAAACAAACCAAACAAACTCCAGGGGAATGAAATCAAAGAAAGGGTTCAACTGAGGCTTTTTAAATGCTCCAAACTTCAGTGTCTTTAAGAGCTACTTTCTTACTGGCAGAGGAACCAAGATAGAGAAACTCTATCAGCTTCTGAAATAATCTCCTTAGTGCATAGGGATAAACATTAAAATAGTAGTTATGTAAATATTTATGTCACATAATTTCCATGAGATTTTTCTAATCCAGTAACAGGAAACACTACTTCCAAATCACTTAAACATGATATATATTCAACTTGGAGTTTGCATTTATTTACTATAAAAAAAATCTCATTGTTATTCTAAAGTTTGTATGGTTTTTAGAAAAGATTATTGCATCATCTACATAAACTGTAAATATGCTTTCTGCCAATTTATTGGAACAGAAATCCAAATTATCATTGAAATAATTCACCGTATTGATTTAAAGAAAAATAAACAAATGTAAAATGAGAATACTACTTTACACAACATCTTTATTAATTAAACAAGCACTAGATAAATGCTCTGAATATAAATACTCTTTGGTTTCCGAGGATGAATAATAACAAATGCTGATCAATCATGGAAGCTTCTAACTTTCCCCATTATTTGACATGGAAATAGAATCAAATGCTATTAATCACTTAAAATTGTGGAGCCTCTATGACAGGGGTGTCAAACTGCTGACCCATGAGCCAAATGCGTGAGGTGCAGGCCACACCCACCCCAGCTCCATAAAGGCAAAAAATATTGCGATACATCACGTGACATCAATGTGACATGACAAGTTTGACACCTGTGCTCTATGGGATTGGTTGTTTATTTGCAGATGTTTTGTTATTTGACTAGGTAGTATCATCAGTGCTAATGAGTATGGGATTTGATCCTTGTTTATATACAGCCAATATAGCATTCCAGCCAATGTGATTTTCTCCTTACTTAGGGTATTGTTTTCTGCTTCTTTGTGTGATATTAATCCCTGCTTGTCTTGGCATAGGTTATTGGACAGGATGTGTTCTGGTGTTTTTGTTTCCTTCTCATTTTTTTAAATTGTCTCTTCTGAATCATGTGGATATGTGGTTTATCTCTATATGTCTACTGATAGCTGATTTGTCAAACTTCCAGAAATTCTGTAACATTTCTGAATTTAACTTGGTATTTAAAATATACAAAAACTCCATATAAGAAATTATGTGATGACCCAAGGTGTGGCACAAAGGCAACACAGTCAGATAATCAGTAGGAGTGCCTTTATTAGCTCAACTTTGCTTCCAATGTCCTGGTTACCTTTTGGCTGGAGAAAAACTCTCCAAGGAACAGCCTCTGGCTGCAGAGAATCAAGTCCAAAACATGGCCAACAAAACTATTAAGTCCAGTCAAGGCAAGGTGGGGTAATTAATCCAGCATGGCAGGAGAAGGAATTTCAGATGTGAAGGAACAGACATAATTCAACACAGTTGGGAGGATGCCAGGAACACAGATAACCTAAGTCAACACAAGATAAACTCATATTTGCTCCCAGCTGATGCCACACTCAGCATGCATCTCTTTTAAACTCTCTTCCCAGGTGTGGCTAATGAAGGGAATCAGGGCCCTTTCCTCCCTCATAAGCCATGTAACCAACATTGCTCTTTTCTCCATTCCTCACTGTATGCCCTAGGATGAAGAGGGAGTGGGCCTGGGTCTTCCTCTGAATCTTCCTCCCTCTCTCTTGTTCTACCTCTTGCCTGCTCTGCCCAGCCAGACTTTGCCCTTCCCCAGTTTCCTCCACAGACAATGGAGCCACATTCCCACTCCCTGTTAGTTGTTTGTGTTCCTCCTTGGATTCAGACTCTGACAGGGGCATGACAAATTGTTTGTACAACAATACTCAATTAAATGTTGCACCACAAGCCAACATCAATGGTGGATCTACCCTCCCTAAAACTGGCTTGTTCCTTTGTTGTTTTTTTCAGTCAGTTCCTCTATATACAATACAATTAAGCTTTCCCCACAATAAATCAGATTGCCCTTTACATGTTGATAACCTGTAATCTATAGCAAAACATTTTTACCTTTTCCAAAAATGGGGACAATATCTGATCAACCTCAGTATTTAGGAATTTGACCATGCTTATCAATATATCAATCTTTAGAAAAAAAAGATAATTGATTTGTTAGTTGAACACTATGTAACCTGTGGTGGGATGCTGCTGGTATAACAACTGGTTTGGTGATTATGTGATTTGTGTGTGAACGGTGTTCCAAAAAAGCTTACTTACTATGTTACTACAGGGTAGTAACACAGCTGAGGAGCAGAAATCCACTCTGAATCAGCTGAGAGGATATAGGTAAGTATGGTGCCAGGGGTGGGTGGGCCCACATGATTGTCAGAGTGAACCAGTTCTCTACCAGAGAATTGATCTTTGGAGCTAGAGGTTGATCTTTGGAGCTAGGGATTCACCCCAACTGTTCCAAACCAGGAGAATCCCACCCTTATATGTAACTATAAAGGACAGTGAAATGAATACATTCTGTAAATCAGTGGTCCCCAACCTTTTCTGTTTGGATGCTCAGCCCCAGGTGTATGTGTGTCTGAGTGGCAGGTATGCATGCACATGCAAAGCTCCATAGGTACAAGAACCCCACTCACATGAATGGGGATGCACATGCGAGTGGAAGGTGCTTGTGCTCACATGCAAAGCAGCAGGCATTTATGCTCGTGCATAAAGTTCCACTCACTTGAGTGGGGCACCTTGAGTGGAGGTGCTTGTGCTCAGATGTGAAGCTCCACTTGCGCAAATAGATAGTGCTCACACATGAAGCTCCATTCATGCTTGAGCAATCGCACGAGTGAAACTTCGTGAGTGAACACAAGTGCCTTCCGCTTGTGTGAGGGGAGCTTCGTGTGTGAGCATGAGGGAGTGGAGCTTCATGAGAATGTGCTTGCCCACTACTTGCGTGAGTGGAGCTTCATGCACATTTGCACATTGCTTTCATGGCTCAGTTTTGAACAGACCATGATCCAGTAGAGGACCACTGCCTGGGGACTGGGGACCTTGCTGTAAATGCTTGGTTTAACTACAATTTTCTCAGTGCAAAACTGATTGAAGATGAAATTTTTAAGTCCTTCAGGTTCATGACACATACAAGATTAGAACTAACAATTTATTGCACTTGTTATAAGAGAAACCTGCTGTACATTCATAAAGTATAGAGATTAAATGAGAGTTCATTTACTGATCTTCCAGTTACTGTTCATCGATCTGGAGCCCTTGTTCATGGTCACTCATGCCTTAGTCATCTCTGATGAACTATTTTAATGTAGTCTACATGCGAAGATCATCTGGAATTGTTCAACAATGCATCAGTGTGATAGTTATGGGCCTGCCTTAGAAAGAATACCACTATTCTGAAAGCTAGTGGTTAATAACTTCTGGGTGTAATTCAAGGTATTGTTCATCAACTATTGAACACAACATGGCACAGAACCAGACTATTTATTGGCTTGTTTGCCTCTGATTATTTCTGTCCATCCATCCCTTAATATGAATATGTTCCAGGTCCCATGCCTTAGGCAATATCTTTGAGATCTAGGAAGCTCATCTTCTCTCTTGCTGTTTCCTTGCCACTTTCTCTCTCTTGCCCTTTAGAATGATATCCCTCATAAGGCTTTATTGTCCCTGACCCTATCAGGCTATAACATTTTGTTTTTTCCCTAGGCATTGGTCAAGAAAGATTGAGCCTGTTTTGAAAGGCAGAGTTTGACTGATGTGCCCTGACTCGTACTATTATTATTTAGTATTGTTCCTATTTATTGTTCTTGGTCTTAAATGTAATGTTGAGGATTTGGTTTATAGGTGGATGTAACCCACAAGTATAAAGTTTCATATAAAGTTTGATATACATACACTGTAATCGTACCAAATCATATATCTTCTAAACACACACACAATCTTACCACATCCAAATTTGCTTTCAATGAAACTTTAATGATAGCAAGACAGAAGCTGACAAGTGTTAGGGGGGAAAAAACAAGGAAAATGAGGGCTACTTTCAACTACATCTGGGAAATCAAACAAAGACATATAGCTGATATTGAACTACTCAAGAGTAATCATGGAATTCTAATAGAGATAAACTAAAAGCCCAATATAAAACATTTTCCCAATAGGATTACAGAGTGATATAAAAAATACAGAGGAAAAAATAGTATCTAAGAACCAACTTCATCATAAATAAGACATGAAAGGCAATAGACCGAATAGAAAAGCAGTCACAAATAAAATACTCATTAAATTATTTTAACACTGCAGGAGGACAGAGAGTTAAAGTGCTGTCATCTCTGTCAAAAATATGGAAGAAGATAGCTAACATAAAAGAGATAACTGGAAGAAAAAGAACATTTAAGACATAAGTTATCTTTTAGTTTATAGCACAAAAAGGCCTTTGCGCATATTCTACATTCTTCATATCAGATTGTGAAATATGTGTGTGTTGACTTCTTGAGATATTCTGAGCTTGCCCTGTGAGTTGTGTGTGGTTTTTCTCTTTGATTCCTCCTGAATTGGGGTATAATTTTCTGCTTGATTATTTGTCTGGTGTTAATCCCTGCTTATCTGGGTGTAGGCTGCTGGAGAAGTGTTATTTTCTTCTTAGTTTTTTATTGTCTTTTTAAATAGTGTATAAGTGAGGCTTATCTCTATATCTACTGATAACTAATTTCTCTGAACCCAAGCTTCCAGAAATTCTCTAGAGTTTTTGGATGGCTTCACATTGGTTTGTGGGCTAGTATGCCTTGTGGTTGTAGTAGTCTATTTTTCTGATACATTTTTGATGTATGGTAGTGTTATGCTTTTCATAGCTTCTGTTGATTGTGCTACAGTGAATTGACTGGTCAAGCACTTTTTAATAAAGCTTCATGGATGTCCATTTTGTTGAAAGATATATGGCAGTCTGTTCTGGATTGGTGCAGTACAAAGTATTATTCTAAATAATACTTTTTACAAAGCCTCTCCTGTGAGAGGATGGTTTAATACTTTCATAATGGAGCACTTGGTTAATGTGGGTATGTTTTTCGATAGACTTACATTTCTAATTTGCTGTTGTTTTCTTTGCCAATGAGGATACTCAGGAAGGGTAGTGTTTTGTTGTTTATTTTTTTTCCCATATGAATTTTATTGAGATTGAAGATGTTGATTATTTCATGTATTTTCTCTAGTAGTTCCTTTTTTATTATGAGAAGGTATCATCAACATACTGGATCTATATTTGGTTGGATGTGTGAGAATGCCATAGTTTCTAGATGCTGTATTGCAGCTTCTGCTATGAGTCCTGGGAATAGAAGGAATAGATAGGAGCAAATCCACATTCACTAGCACTGATGATATTACTTAGTTGGGCACTGAAATTGTTCTGTTTTAAGGTTGCTGGCACACACAGAGAAGCTGTAATATTTACTACCATTACAGCCAATAGCAGCAGACAGGAATGCAATTCAAATGACGAGGCGAAAGTGTTTGTTTGAAAAATGCCAATATAACTCAAGAAGCAATAGTGTGGAAGTTGAGTCATGGCAACTGGAGTTATTTTCTTTCTTTTTTTTGGGGGGGGGGGGGGGTTGAAATGTTTCACTGCTTATCCAAGTAGCTTCTTCAGTCTTACTTAGACAAGCAAAGAAACATTTCAAATTAAAAAAAAAAGAAAAGAAAAGTCCAGTTACCATGACTTAATCTCCAGACAATTTTACCTTGATGACTGAGAATCTTCATCAACAAGAAGCAAATAGCATAAGTTCCATTCTGGGTCAGTCACCAGGACCAGATATGTAGTCTTCCGAGCTTTCAGAGTCATACTGAAACCCATCCTCAGGGAACTTCTCAAATGAACTTGCCTTCATTTGTAAGCAATAGAGTAATCCCAAATGCATTCCAAATGCCAAAATAACCCAATTCAAGTAGTCAACCATTCCAAAAATCAAGAACAAAAAAGCAGGAGCAAGAGTCACAAGTGGGAGAGCAAAACAATGGTGTCCAACAAAGACTGCAAGCAAAGAAGCTACCTAAATCTGTCTGCTGACACCTGACTACAATCACTCATGTCTCACCATTTGTTTAGTGAGAAATCTCACTGAGGAATAGCAAAAGTAGTAGAAAGAGCAGACCTCTATACCATCCCATAATGCTGTACAGCACTCTCTGGGTGGTTCACAATGTCAGCTTATTGCCCCCAATAATCTAGGTCCTTATTTTACCGATCTTGGAAGGCTGAATCAACCACGAACTTCATCAGGCTTGAACTCCTGGCAGTGGGCAGAGCTTGTGGCAATACTGCATTCAAACCACTGTGTCAGCAGGGAATGTTACTCTGGTTGCTTCCAGAGGTCTAGACCTGGGACTTGGGGTGGGTGGGTTGTGCCTCATCATCTGACTGTTCCAGTTGCACAGGAGATATTTGAGGCTGATCAGTCTCAACTGAATTCTATCTTGTTGAGTCCTGAGGCTGATAATACCAAAGCCAAGACTTAACTTAAACAACATAATCAAGAGCCAGAATACAAATCATGGCTCATAACAGAAATTTCTACAAGCAACCAATAAAGATGGTTAAATTTAACCAAGTTGGTTATATTTAACCAAGCACTCCACAGTTTAACTCTGAGCTTCAAATATTCCCTTATAAATGACTATGCCATAACATCTGGTTAGTATTCTGGGAAACATTTACCATGAATGAGAAGTTACTTTAAGAAGTGACAATGGAAAAACCATGCATTAAGGAAAGGAGAGACAAGGATGGATCTTGTTCTTCTATCTCTTCAATTTATACAGTTAATATAACAATGGCAGCTCCGCAAGAGAGGACAGCTGGAATGAAAGTAGGAATTCAAATTACTAATGATTTGAATTATGCAGGTGACACCATTTTGTTGGCTCAAAGAAAAGAACATTAATAAGAACTTGCTGTGAAAGTAAAAATAGAAAGTGAACAATGTAAATTAAAGTTAAATACAGGAAGATAAAGTTCATGTCAACCAGCAATCTAGTGAACTTTCTACTGAAGTGAAAGTAGTAAATCATTATTATTATTTTTTTTGGGGGGGGGGGTCAAGAATAGTTTTACTGGAAATGTTAAGAAATAAACTAATAATATTGAAGGATGAATTTGTTTGCAATTGATTGATTGATTTAATACACTGCTCAAAAAAATAAAGGGAACACAAAAATAAGACATCCTAGATCTGAATGAATGAAATATTCTTATTAAATACTTTGTTCATTACATAGTTGAATGTGCTGACAACAAAATCACACAAAAATTATCAATGGAAATCAAACTTAGCAACCCATGGAGGTCTGGATTTGGAGTTACAAATCAAAATTAAAGTGAAAAAAAAAAAAACAACAACCACTGGCTGATCCAACTTTGATGTAATGTCAAGTCAAAATGAGGCTCAGTAGTATGTGTGGCCTCCACATTCCTGTATGACCTCCCTACAATGCCTGGGCATGATCCTGATGAGGTGGCAGATGGTCTCCTGAGGGATCTCCTCCCACACCTGGACTAAAGTATCCCCCAACTCCTGGACAGTCTGTGGTGCATCGTGGCATTGGATTCAGTGCTCAATTGGATTCAGATCTGGGGAACAGATGGGCTAATCCATAGCATCAATGCCTTCATCTTGCAGGAACTGCTGACATACTCCAGCCACATGAGGTCTAGCACTGTCTTCCATTAGGAGGCCAACCGCACCTGCATATGGTCTCACAAGGGGTCTGAGGATCTCATCTCGGTACCTAATGGCAGTCAGGCTGCCTCTGGCAATCACATGGAGGGCTGTGTGCCCCCCTAAAGAAATGCCACCCCACACCATGACTGACCCACTGCCAAACCGGTCATTCTGGAGGATGTTGCAGGCAGCAGAACGTTCTCCACAGTGTCTCCAGACCCTGTCATGTCTGTCACATGTTCTCAGTGTGAACCTGCTTTCATCTGTGAAAAGCACAGGGCGTTAATGGCGAATTTGCCAATCTTGGTGTTCTCTGGCAAATGCCAAACGTCCTGCATGGTGTTAGGCTCAAAGCAAAACCCCGACCTGTGGATGTCAGGCCTTCATACCACCCTCCTGTAGTCTGTTTCTGACTGTTTGAGCAGCTACATGCACATTTGTGGCCTGTTGAAGGTTATTTTGCAGGGCTCTGGCAGTGCTCCTCCTATCCCTCCTTGCACAAAGGCGGAGGTAGTGGTCCTGATGCTGGATTGTTGCCCTCCTACAGCCTCCTCCACATCTCTTGATGTACTGGTCTGTTTTCTGGTAGTGCCTCCATGCTCTGGACACTATGCTGACAGACACAGCAAACCTTCTTGCCACAGTTCACACTGATGTGCCATCCTGGATGAGCTACACTACCTGAGCCACTTGTGTGGGTTGTAGACTCTGTCTCATGCTACCACTAGAGTGAAAGCACCGCCAGCATTCAATAATGCCCAAACCATCAGCCAGAAAGCGAGGAACAGAGAAGTGGTCTGTGGTCACCACCTGCAGAACCACTCCTTGATTGGGGATGTCTTGATAACTGCCTATGCTTCCCACCTGTTGTCTATTCCATTTGCACAATAGCATGTGAAATTGATTGTCAATCAGTATTGCTACCTAAGTGGACAGTTTGATTTCACAGAAGTGTGATTGACTTAGATTGTGTGATTAACTTAGATTGACTTTACATTGTGTTGTTTAAGTGTTCCCTTTATTTTTTTGAGCAGTGTATATCCAACTTTTTAACCATCCATCTCCCTCATAGAGGGGGCTCAACAGTTTTGGGTCTTGAGGAAACCAGAATTTAAAAGTACACATGTTATCACAGAAATATGCAGAACTTTATTCATGTATAAAGCCAGTACTAGTAGTCCTTGACTTACAACCATTCATTTAGTGATCACTTGAACTTACAACGGCACTGAAATAAGTGACTTGTCATGGGTTTTCACACTGGTGACTGTTGCAGCATCCCAATAGTCATGTGATCAAAATTATCAACTGGCATGTATTTATGACAATTATACGAGCTGCGGTGGCTCAGTTGTTAGATTGCAGTACTGCAGGCTATTTCTGCTGATTGATGGCTGCCTGCAATTTGGCAGTTCGAATTTCACCAGGCTCAAGGTTGACTCAGCCTTCCATCCTTCCGAGATGGGTAAAATGAGGAGCCAGATTGTTAAGGGCAATAGCCTGACTCTGTAAACTGCTTAGAGAGGTTTGTAAAGCACTGGAAAGTGGTATATAAGTCTAAGCGCTGTTGCTATAATCACCTGGAGTAATGTATGTGCAGAATATAAGTCACCTAACAGGTATTTGGGTTAGATATATATAAACCAGGATAGACATTTTAATACTGTCTCTTTAAGGGAATGCAAGAGCATGTAACTGGGTGTGGTTTCTCAAACAGCCATAAGATGGAGCCAGAGACCTGGGTTGTTTTTTATCTTAGTCTTTGTCTCAGAAGAGAGTGTGAGTGTATCTTTGTTTCCTTCTGTTGGAAAGTATTGCTGTTCCTCCATTTTTCCTAATTGACTGATATTACTGGATTTAATGTAAGTCTGATACTGATACAGGGATGGTAGGCATGACTGTGCATTTATGTATCCTCCTTACAGATCCCTTAGGAATGGGGTGAGGTCAATAGTGGATAGTTTAAGGTTAAAGTTTTGGGGATTAGAGGATGTAACAACAGAGTCAGGTAGTGCATTCCAGGCAATGACCACTCTGTTGCTGAAGTCGTACTTTCTTCAATCAAGCTTGGAGCTGTTTACATTGAGTTTGCATCTGTTGTGTGCTCTTATATTGTTGTGGTTGAAGTTGAAGTAGTCACTGACATTGTAGCAGATAATTTTTTGTATAATTTTACCTTAGAAAAGGGTGGAATACCTTCAGGGTGAGGTAGACACGCTTCCTGCATCAATTGCAAAACAGTGGCCTCTTGACAAATCTTGCTTCTGATTTGGGTTCTTTCTGATTTAACAAAATACTGGAAAGGAGTGGTATAAATGGAAAATACTGGAAAGAAGTGGCTTCCACAAAGAGGAGGGCTTCAAATTACTCTACAAAGCACCAGAGCACAGGACAAGAAACAATGGTTGAAAACTAATCAAAAAGAGAAGCAACCGAGAATTGAGAAATTTCCTAATAGTGAGGGCAATTAATCAGTGGAACAACTTACCTCCAAAAGTTGTGAATGTTCTTATACTAGAAGTTTTTAAGTAGAGATTGGACAGCCATTTGCTTGGAATTGTATAGAGTTTCTTGCCTGAGCAGGAGGCTGGACTAGAGGACCTCCAAGGTTCCATCCAGTTCTATTCTATTCTACAAATGAAACCAGGTTTCTGTCTATCCTTCCCAGAAACAAAACAAAGCTGGCAATGTAAAGAAGGAACTTGAAATTAACTAAATTTACACTTTCCTCATGTTGTCTCTGCAGGCACTTTTGGCTTCAAATGTAAGATGTAATCATCAGTAAATTAAGTTTAAGATAAAAACCAACCTTCCTTCCTTCCCTCCCTCTCTCTCCTTTTTCTTACACAAGTGAAAACTGAATGAGTGACTGCCAGAATGAATTCTAGGACAAAGAAAAGTGCATATTAAGGTATATGATTATAAAGAATAAGAATAACCAAATTGAGGTTTTCAGGACATGTTTGGTTCCCTGCCTAGATTAACCCAACCAAATGTACATGGATAATACATGGGAGATATAGATAATAACAATTGAAGCTTTTCCCACTTGATAAAATAAGTGTTATGGCCAATTAAAATGAACAGACACAATCTGATATTATGTAATTATATGATCAGATAATTATCCCATGATGTCATTGTAATAAATTCATATCCAGTGGAAATTATGAAATGTTGAACATAGTTAATGAACAAGATATAAATTCCACACTGTTTTTAAACCAGAACCCAAAAGCTGGTATTGCAGTTCAATAATACAATGTTAATTTGGAAATATTATGTTATTATCAGTGCAGGAGGTAGGTTTAATATTTTAATCAAGCCTGTTGACTAGGACCAGCAGATCGAGGATATATAAACTTGAATTACTTCCAGGAAGTAGCGAAGTTTGAGTAGCTCTCTGCTCTCTTCTAATGATTATCTTCAATTTTGCAACTCAGATCTGCCATAGTGTTCAATATTAATTTTTAAAGATTTGCCTTCACCTTCGTATATAAATTGTTTTCAACGCTCCATGTTCATTCAATTCAGTTTGCTTAATTTAGGCACTCTCCAACTCCAGTTTGACTTTGAACAACTTTTAATAAAACAAGACAAAGAAATGCAATACCTATAAAAAGGAACTTGTTATTTGAAATACTAAACTCTTTCTCTTTCCATCACTACCAATTTATAAAGAACAACCTTTCCAGTAAAGAGGGTCCAGATGTGACTTTTCTAAGCTACATGTTAAAGAATTCTGCAAAAGATCTTATTCAACATATTCTACAACTGAAATGATTATAGGCTGAATAAGCCTAAAAAGTAATGGTTGGTACATCATTCAACCTACATTAGGTTATTATTTATATTTGCTCCAAGATATTTTAGATATTTTAGAATTCTATATCCAGTACATTTCATTTTCATATGTTTCTGTCAAAAATCGATTCAGTCCAGCCCCTGTATTAATCTGCAGTTCAGTGAAATCCATATAATATCCATTAGTCTCTTCTTCCATGATAAGCTCATTCATTAATTTAGGCCATTTTGTATCCTACTCTTGATAATTAAAAACAATGCTAAGGCAGAAGCTATGTTGTTAAAATAATTCCAAGAAATGCAAGTTGTCATTGGTATTCTTAAAAACAGAAATTTCTACTACCTGTGGAAAACACATATTTACAGACTAATTAAAAATGTTTCAAGTCGGTGCTTTAAAATTCTGAAATGGATCACGAGCCAAACATGTACACATCATATTTAGAGGAAGGGATTTCTGAGTGGAAGTCTTCCAGATGAAATACCATCATCAGTTTCTAAGGAATATTTTAATATTCATCAGAAAATGCACACATTATCAATTTTCTCTGTAGTAGGCCTTATTGTTGGCTAGACTACAATTGTACTTCTACATAACACTGATATGTTATTGCATTTAACATCCTAAAATTTCACTGATTCATACACACAGTTCCCCCTCCCCCTCCACATATTCACCACAAAATGTCCATGCATATAGTTTGAACATCTGCAAATGAGAAACTCTGCATGGAAAATATCCATCCATGCAGAGTTTCTCACTCATTTGCACTCATTTCACACTCACTTGCACTCATTTCATTCATTTATATGAGCAAGGAAACACAAAAATAAATGCATATGGAAATAACAAAAAATATAATACAGTAACACTTTCCTTAGTGCTGTTCTCAGTATTCCAAAGGCTTAAAAAAAAAAAAAGTAGGTAGAAAGGTTGGAAAAAAGAGACATGCTGTGCCTCTTGCTTTATACATCTGCAGACAGCTAATTTATGATTTCCTCTGTGTGATAGAAAGGTAAGGGTCCTTGCAAAGTGCAGTCAAGTCGTATTTATCTAAATCTGCAAGATGAATCACCAGTAAAATCACCCAGATCTCTTAAAGCTAGCATTCTATCTACTGACATCTTAACAGAAGACAAGCATATGCAATGCATTATTATTCAAGCAATGCTAGTCACAGTGCAACATCTCCAGAGGCACTTAAGGGCAGCCTTTTATTGCTGGTGCACTCCTGCTACATTATTCCTATACAGATGTGTCGAAGAGAATCAGCCTCAGATCACAAATTCCTTCCTGCCTCTGAAGGCATGACAATTATTTATCTGCATCCGGCATACCAAGTGGCATAAAAATGCCAGCACTTTGTGACAGAGACTTTAAACTAATATGCAGAATCACCTCCGCAAGTACAAGAGAATATTAAAGATTCTATCTCGCTGTCAGCTTTTCATCAAGGCTTCAGAAAGCACAAGGAATCGGAAATTAATCCACGTTGTGTTTTTCATTGGATACTGTCATCTTCCCACTCCGGAGTATCTTGCAGAGTTGACTTGTAGAATAATTGCTGCTGAGATAAGCCTTTTTCTGGACTATGTGCAATTAATTCTCTCCGGTAAAAGAAAGGAAAGGAATTTGACACTTTAATAATGTTTAAGCATACCTAATTTCTTTCTTTTCTACTCAGATGTTTCCTAAATATGAAGAAGAAAAGAAGATTTGAAATTACTTACAGCTGTCTCTTCTTATGTAAATCACTGAAGAACCTGTAATAATCTATCATAAACATCCAAGATGAAATAATAGAAATCAGGATGAGCAAGGAATTACCATAAAGATGGCTGCACAATATAATTGCTTTGAATATAACCACTGTGCTTATCAGAGTCTATTATATTATTAGAGAGTCAAAGGAAAGATATTTAATACCATTTATAAAACATATGTTGAACTAAATTTTACTTCTCTAATTTATCAACCTTACTATAAAATTGATGTGTTCCCAATTTTTTTTTAATAACTAATTTAGAATAATGCTCCAAGGAAGTTGAGGTAGAGATAGCATAAATGAATGTTGTTATAAGGCTGAGAATATGGCTCAAGGATTAAATACAAAAAAGAAATGATTATTTTAGAAAAGTGTATGCTAATCTTAACAGCATAATGTTTTCCAAATGAAATGGTAGTAAGTCATAGCGATCATCATTAAAACTAAAATATTCCTTCAAACATATTAGGAGGGTAAAGAAAGGGTAAAAATTTGTCTTCAAGAGAAAAAAGCTCATACTATATATGTTTTCAGAAAAATAAATCATTAAAATATGTTAAAATAAAACAAAATAATGAAACAAATGACTATCATGAATTTCCCACGATTAAAGGTAGGATATCACATTCTATTGCATATGTTCCATCAAATTATCATTATGGATAATAGCAATAGCACTTAGACTTATATACCACTTCACAGTGCTTTACAACCCTCTCTAAGCAGTTTACAGAGTCAGCCTATTGCCCCCAACAATCTGGGTCCTCATTTTACCCACCTCAGAAGGATGGAAGGCTAAGTCAACCTTCAGCCTGGTGAGATTTGATCTGCCAAATTGCAGTCAGCCAGCAGTCAGCAGAAGTAGCCTGCAGTACTGCACTCTAACCACTGTGCCACCAAGGTTCTAAATAAGCACAGTGTGCTCCCATAAAATATACAATAGGGATGAATCATGAATATGATTACAAATTAAAATTCTGGAAGGTACCATATAGACCATTTAAACCCAGTGCAAGAATCTATTAATATAGTATCCCTGATAAATCCAACCTCTATTTAAACACATCCAGAGAATAAGAGTAAGTGCTTTCCAAGAAAGGCAGTTCTGTTGTTGAATATTGTTGAACTTTACAAAGTTTTCCCGATGACTAACCAAAAACTGCATCCTTGGAATTTTCAATAAGTGTAATTTTTTGCATGAAGTCCAACCTTTGTGATTTTTTTTATTTGCTGTTTAAGAATTTAATAGCTGAAGAACTCTTATAAATAAAAAATTCCACAAAAATCCTTTGCTTACTATAAACACCAGAGCCCCTATTTTTATGACATCCTTGAAGAATTATGTATTTTCTATCCAATGGAATAATGCTGGCATCAAGAAGCAACAACTCACAAAAGTAGCATAGTATACTTTAGGAGTAACAAAATTTTCAGATATAATGCTTCGGACAAGATAGGCACAGTATCAAAAATTCACAATGACATTGTACCAAAAATACACCAGTCTGTAAAAGCTTAAAATCTACTCCATTGTGTCACTTAATCTTATTTGGTATTTACATAATACATGATTCTTAATGTCTTTAAAAAAGAGTATAGAAAAGCAGTATTCATTTCAATTTTGAGGACAGTCTGTTTTCATTCTTATAAACAACTTTTTTTTCTTGGCAAACACTGTGTATTTTTTATTAATACAAAACTGAGTGTGTTTGTCATGTAGAATGAAATCAGATCCTCAATTTAAAATGATTTGATCACAAATTAGAAGCATCACATTTAAACCAAAGTTGGTTTGAGAGCCTTGGTGGTGCAGTGGTTAGAGTACAGTATTGCAAGCTACTCCTTCTGCAATTTGGTAAATTGAATCCCACCAGGCTCAAGGTTTATTCAGCCTTCCATCCTTCCGAGTTGGGTAAAATGAGGACCCAGATTGTTGGGGGCAAGAGGCTGACTCTGTAAACTGGTTTGAGAGGCCTGTAAAGCAGTATAAAGTAGTATATAAGTCTAGGTGCTATTGCTATTGCTATTTATCCTCAGTTCTCAGAAGCCTCTTTATGAAAAAGTCATAAAGAGTTCTGGTTGGACACAACAACCAAACAAAGAAATTAAAATAACATCAATCATCTTATTTTAATGACCCCATAATCCTTCATGAAATGGAGTCCAGATAAATGAATGGAGCTGAGTGGCCAGATGCCCTTCCTGTCACCAATGCGGAGTTATATCCAGCAGATATTTTCTCAACATGCCCAGAGAGAGAAATATGTGCCTCTATTTAGGATCAAACTCACAGCGTCCTGATTCTGAGGTGAGAGCTCCACCTCTGGACTATTGCACCACTCAAATAAAACATTAAAAAGAATAACAACGAACAATGTCAAGCATGACAAAGAAAAAGATCTCCCTGTCTCACCAAAGGCCTGGTGATCTGAAGAGCCAGATCGTCATGGCTCCTATAAACAATAGCAGAGTCGAGGTCATTGAGATCTCAGAGAAAACATTGTTCCAGAGGCTAGGCACTGGTAGAGAAAAAGCATGCTTTCCAGGGTTTTGAGAGATGAAATTGCTTAATTGAAGGAACTCTGAGTACACCAACCATGCAGGATCAAATTGGCCAGGAAGATATTATAAAAGGTCAGCTGTCCTTCAATTAACCAGACTTTATGCCATTTAGGGATTTATAAGGAACAACCAGGGGGCGTGTCTTAGCCACTGAGCTTGTCGATCAGAAAGGTTGGCAGTTTGGTGGTTCAAATCCCTAGCGCCGCATAAGGGAATGAGCTCCCATTACTTGTCCCAGCTTCTGCCAACCTAGCAGTCCAAAAGCATGTAAAAATGCAAGTAGAAAAATAAGGACCACTTTGGTGGGAAGGTAACAGCATTACATGTGCCTTCGGTGTTTAGTCATGTTGGCCACATGACCGCAGAGATGTCTTTGGACAGTGCTGGCTCTTCAGCTTTGTAATGGATTGGAGCACCACTCCCTAGAGCCAAAAACGACTAGCATGTATGAGTTAGGGGAACCTTTACCTTTTTAAGGAACAACCAGGACCTTGAATCATACAAACTGACAACCAGTACAGCTTGCAAATTATATGTGCATACTAAGCCATGCCAATTACTCCTCATGCCACTGCATTCTGGACCAGTTGAAGCTTCTTCGTAGTTTACAAGGGAAGTCCCAAGTATGAACCATTGCAGTAGTCAAGTCAAAAGGCTGCTAGAGAATGAGCAATTTTTTGAAATGTCCCATGGTCTAGGAAATGGTGTAAATGGAATATCAGATAGAGTTGTATAAACCTTTTCTGGCTGCAACTAACACCTCCCTTATGTTATACAGACAATGTGATATGATTATAACAGAGGCAATAAAATATTTGATGAAAACAATTCATAGCTTTGGAGAATTCTCTGGGTACAAAATCAATACCTAAAAAAAATTAAAAATAAACTTAATATAAGGAGAAGACTTCTTGTAGAAAAAATCTGGCTGTGAGTTAACACACAGTAAAATTTCTTGATTTGTATTTCACAGGTAATAATCAAGATATATATCCAAATAGTTATGGGAGATTATAGCAAGAAATTAAAATTGCTCTTGAAAAGTGGAAAACCTTAAAAGCCTTACCAGTTAACCCAAACACAACAATGGACAGAGGTGTGGAACACATCTATAAAATTTACTAATCTGTGTTTTAAGAGTCTGCTTTACAAGTGGTGGGCAACTCTATCAATAATTGCCCAAAGAGATAAATCATAGAGCAATCAATACTGAAAATGCCACAAGAAAGAAGGGGCTATACAATATATAGCACTATTTAGAAAGTTGTAGGACCAAATTAGAACTGTTACCATTTGTTTAAGTCATTACAATTCTAGAATATGATAAACAATACCAATTTATTATAATACGTGCTTATCGACATGAGAATAAACTTTGCATAACTCTGGAAAAAAAGACATATAAGGACTCCTCTAGTTATGATGGCAGTTAGGACTAGAATTTCCATTGCTAAGCGATATGTTTGTAAGTGATATGTTTGCATAATATCACATGGTGATATTAATATCACATGGTGGCATCACTTAGCAATTGCAATTCCTGCAATTGCCATTGCTTGCATTAAATGAGGATCATGAGTTAATTGAGCACTTCCTGCTGGCTTTCAACAACCAAAATCAGTGGAAAAGCTTGTGTCAACTAAAAAGATAGTCCTTTGGTCTTTTTAGCTGCCAGAAAAAGGGAGTGGGGGAAAACAAGGCATTCCTTAAATGCCTAGGTAATAACCCCCGGTATCCCAAGTTGTCAGAGCATAAGAAGGTTATTGGAGAGCATGATGGATGACTCTTGGAGATGGATGTGTCCCATTGGAGAAGTCACATCCAGATGGTGGGGGGAAGACCAGGGTCAAGGGGGAAATGTATGATGTACTTTAGTATCGACTGCATACAGCTTATGCCAACATGGCCATTCCTAATAAATCAATTGAGTTTTCTACAAGATGCAACTAGAGATTTTTGATTTGAATGAGGAAGGATTTGTTGGAGCCCTGACAGCTTGCAGGATCTTGCAAGTTCCAAGTGGCTCACAAGTAGGCTGGCTGGTAGGTGGAAGAGGAACAAGGGTGTGAGTGGGGAGAGGAGTGAAGAGTAGTGGAAGCAGAGGTAGTATTCAGACAGTTTGGACCAGTTATGGTGTACTGGTAAGCTAAAATTTTGACTAGTTCAGAGAACCGGCAAATACCACCTCTGACTGGCCCTGCCCACCCACCCCCACCGTTAGTTCTCCTATATTTCCTTGCTTTTTTAGTTCAGCTGATTTGTGTGACAGAGCAGATTGCCGTGCCTCAGCTGAGCTAAAAAACAGCTCAGCTCATTCACCAGTGTTCGGACAGAAATCGAGCCCTGCACACACATGGGAAGCACATGCACATAGAACCACTCATAGAACCAATAGGAAAAAATTTGGGAACCCACCACTGAGTGGAAGGCAGAGAGGCTTTGGGTAGTTACTACCAAATGGGACAAGTACACAAGATCGTGTGATGGGGAAGGCATGACGTGAGTGTGGAAGTTGGTGTCGCTGCTGCAGATGGGAAGAGGTGGGTTAGAGGATGGGAAGAAACTACACAAGTGCAGTGAGGTTCAAGAAGGACGTGCAGGTGGAGAAAGTTTACTCTAGCAACTTGTGACATTCCGTGACTGCTTCCACATTGACTTTAGTTGAGGAGAGCTGCCAGAGAAGGTTGCAAGATCACATATTGATGGAATGTGGCAACCAATGTAAGTGCTAGGCAATTTTCAAGTGCCCTGATCAAAACCATGTGACTGTGCAGATGCTGGGATGACCAGAATTTGAGGACTGGTCATAATCACAATTGACTCTGAAATTCACCCAGATTATTCTAGATATGATGATAATGTGAATTGTCAAGTCTAAGGTATTTTATACGCTTCTGGAGAAACTAACCATGGCACAAAACTCTTATCCTGTTTAGGCAGTTAGAAATAAATAAGTAAATAGGTACATATATCTCAAACCATCACATACAAAAGTGTTTGTGAACACTTTTGAATGTTCAAAAATTTTGAATAAATATTATTTAAGATGTGATCCTTGAGAGACAGAAGGAAGAGCAACAGACTAGACAATCATCATAAAAAAGTATCAAAGCACAAAGATGGGAAAGGGGTAGGACATGTGTCAGAAGAGATATTCCCTAGTTTACTGCAACATAAAGGAGAGAAGAAGGGTTTTCAAACTTGCAAGATTCTGTAACTGTAAGCTTACAATAAAACTAGTATCAGTTCACATGATTTGTACTTCTTGTTTGGAGGACCACAGAGGACTGAAGTCAATCTTGTCAAACTGTCAGATTGACTCAACATAAAGAATCAGATGCCTTCAAGCTGATTAGAACATTCAGGGAACTCCTGAATATGGACATTGATTTTCTGTGGAATCAGGCTTGGGATTCACATTGCAAATTTGAATTGAATTGGCTCAACTCCCTGAAGTGCAAATTCAAACTGCATCAACTCAACTCATGAATTCCTATATTCAGAATGGGGCCTGGCTAATTCCTATTCCATACAATTTTACTTTTATCAACAATTTCTCCTCATGTGACTGTTTCATCTATATCATTCATGTATCAGATATGTATTTAGAGGTTTGGAAGTACACCACCAAACACACCTTGAAATATACATCTGTAAGCCCTAGGCTTAAACACACAGTAGAAAAGATACTAAACGTATCTTTTCTCTCTCTCTTTTTATTAAGACAAAAATCTGTGACAGGTTACAATAGACAAATAAATTATAATAGGTTGGCATAACATTCTTATGACCAAGTCAATAATATTTTAAATCAAGATTTAATTATGTACTTGCTCCATAGGGAAGCAAAAGAAAATTAACTGTCCAGTTTGGATAAATGAAGTGGCTTGTCAGTCTCACTTCCACTGATGTAGTTGCTTTACTTAATAATTCATGGCTCATGTTTGACAAATACGGTTGAGCAGATAACCACAGCTACTGTTCTGATTTTCACTGATGTGGTATTTCAGTCAATGGAAAGTAGGATGTTTTCTACTAAGTTTTCTTGAGAGTTTGTTCCCAAAAGCCATTCTTCTTTTTTGCACTTAATATATGTGTATGCATATTGTCTATATACAACACACATACACATTCAAATTTACATACATGCATGCATGCACAAGACAGACTTTCATTCATTTATTTCTGTATTTTATTCACTAAAATTCCTCTCCAAATTAAAACAAGCAATCAATGTATCCTCTCACATACTGAAAACCACACGGATATTTAGCATAAATTTACACAGGAGTATCAATAAATTATGTTAATTAGAGGAACATACCTAGCAGTTGGTCAGAACATCAGTTGATAGGAAACTTTTATTTTATTTTATTCTGTTCTTGTTTCAGTCCCAGTTTTCAGTATGTTTATCGATAGTCATTTAATCAGTTTTACTAGCAACAAGTGTAAAGTGCGCACTGTTGTATGAAAATCTGAAAAGCTACTGAAATTTACACTCTCTATATTCATATATTTCCTGCAGTGGGAGCAGGGAAGAATACTTTATTGAATGATTATATCAATAGAAGCATCAGTAATGGCAAATGGGCATGTTATATAAACCATCAGAATATTTGCAATGTAAAGAGCACAGAAAATTGTGACTCATCTTACGTCAGGGATAACAGGGAACTGTCACTGTAGACTTCTAAAACAAACATCTTCCTTTGACTTACCTGCAAAGTTGCCCTTTCAGAAGTTGACAAGTTCCCAGTTTCAAGATCTGTCTAAATCAGGAGGAGGCGATTAATATGGCTCTAATGTAAGCACATATTCTGCTTGTTTGTTGGTGTATTGGCCCCAGCCAATAACCTGATCAGGTCTAGTAAATTCCAAATAAGAAATGAACATTGTTTGTCACTTACCAGCTCTTCACGAAGTTGGGAAATGAGTTCATCTTTCTCTTTTAGTTGCAGTTTCAGAGTCAAGCATTCATCTTTCATTATATCCTATAATTACATCAAAAGAGATGTTACAAAGGGCTTAGCACTTTCCCCTCTGCTCCTCACAAGAAAAGTCAATGTCACACTGTGCCATATAATTACATCCAAGTAATGAATCTCGGGGCTCCCTTTTCATGTGAGATATTTCTAATAGCATATTCTGTTAGTAATACAAATATTGTAACCTAATGCCGCCAAAATACAAGCATAGTATGTAAACTAAACTGGGAATGGAACCCTGTGTGTTAAGTCCATCTGGTTAGTGAGTAATTCTTTTAAGCCACTGCAGTGATCTGTGGATGACGGTGTCCAGTTACACAGTCAACCTTGCCTGGGTTTCTAGTCATCTCCTCTTTCCAGAAAGTTATCGACATAAGCAGTTTTATTAGTTTATTTAACAGGGAATATAATAAAGTCTGCAATAAAATGTTGCAAGTGGAACTTGCCATAATATTTTGCAAAGCAAAGTGCTTCTTCCAGGTTTCTTCATTCCTCTATATCTATTCCCCCATTTCTCAATGCCAGGCTTTATTTCAAGGCAGGAATGCACCACGATAAATTTTAGAAGTTACAGGAGGTAGATAATATGTACTGAAGAATGCAAGAAGGCATATTCCAAGTATTGTTGCATTTCAAGAATGATTCATCCTCTCTCTCTCTCCCTCCCTCTCTCCCACCCTGTCCCCCTCAACTTTTCAGTGTATCTTTCTTGTTCTTGCCCATCATAAAAAAACTACTGAGATCCCTCTTTTAAGCAAGCTAATTTGTTGATCGTATAATTGAAGCCATCAGATTTGCAAACTAACTCACATATGTGTCAGCATTCTGAACCTATTGAACAAATTCTATAAATCCTGGATTTTATGACAAATAAGGAATTTGTCATAAAATAAAATTAGATTAAAGCCAACTTGCCTTAATCATCCGTAGATCAGATTCTTGCATATAGGTAGCAATAAACATTTAGTGCTTTGAACTCAACTCCTGTTCCTGATTACTTGCACTTGACAAATTGAATTAATGGGAGGACAAGACTTAGGTTGGACAAGACTTAGGTTGTTATGGCTGGATAAGGATTCCAAAGTGATGTTGCATTTGATGCCACCTTTGGCCCCCACCAGGTCATCTCTTACAGAATAATCCCAATTCAGCTATCTCCAAAAACCCATTCTCAGAAGAGGAGATTGCTAATGGTATTTTATAGAACACATTTCTACTTAATTGTATTTTTTGAAGAAGAATAAGCAAAGCCTCTACCTGAGAACATCCCATGCCATCAACAAGTTGTTAACTCCCAGAATTATGGGAAGCCACTACAGTTAAACTTGGACAAATCTATGTTATTTTGTAATCTAGCTACACCTTTTGAATACAGGTAGTCCTCAGTTAACAACTATCCTTTTCAACAACCAAGTAAAGTTATGTCAATGCTGGAAAAGTAACTTTAAAGATTTGTTCCCACAATTATATCTCTTGCAAAATCTCCATGGTTATGTAATCAAAATTCAGACACTTTGCAGGGTACCATTGCAGAGTCCTGTAGACATGTGATCACCATGAAGAAGCCAGCAATAAAATCACAAGACACAATCACATAGTATGCTGCTTAATAACCGTGGGCAATTTGCTTAGTGACCATGATCACAGTAAGATCTATGAATCTGTCACAATCACACAATGTCTCACCTAGCAACAGGCTTGTTGCTCATTGTGATCATTAAGCAAGGACTATCTATATTCAAATACTATTAATATTTACTATAAGGCAGAAAACAGAGAATTTTTCATTCCTGAATTACCACAGAAGAAAAGGGATGTAACATACATTCAGCTGCCACTTCCCATTAAACAAAACCAATATAAGACAAATCACTTGTTTAAAGCCATTTCACTCTCTGATATTAATGGAAATTAGTTATGAAAGCAAGAGAGGAGTGGGAATGTAGGATTCCCCTCCCCTACTGTTGTTACTCAATTGTGATATCTGGCCTAAGAGCCCACTGTTAATAAATGTTATCCTCTGCACGCAGAGAAGTTCACAGAAAGTGTAGCTCACAGAAATAGCCATGGGATTCAAAGATCTGTACCAAATCACATGCAAACAGGACATTGGTTTCTGTTTAATGGAATAAGACAGGACAATAAAGACCAGAATGCTTAATAAGTTGAATTACTTTTCTCAGAGATTCACAACACAACACGCATTGCACACTAATATTCATTTGACTAAACTGTACTATATGGGATTTGCAAACTGTTAATGAAATATATCTTTTTTAAAAAGTGCCAAAGCATTTATTTTGCTGAAGAAATACTTAAGATAAATACCATCCAACAACCCATTACCAGTGAACAACCAAAATATAATATAGTGGAATGTGTAGGAACACTTGTGTATATATGAACCGAGACACTGACTACAATATAGCAACATCTCTATCAAAAAGCAGCTGGGATGTGCAGGGAAATGTATGTCTACCTTTGAAAGAACTAAAAAATAGCAAATACCACAAACTCTGAGGTGAAGAACAGGTTGTAATTTCATAGCCTGCCATCTCTTAGCCATTACTGTCAAATGTATCGCAATTTGTTATGAAATTTTTTAAAGCAAAGGAGAAAAGAAAGACATAAGAACATAGATTCCGATGTAGGTGAGGGGAAAAATACATATATACTGTGAAATATGAATTCCACTACAGAAATTTATCAGAGAAACTTGTCTCCTAAACAGGAGATAGGATGAGTAAAATGGCCTCAGCACTGCAACCTTCTGTGATTTCACATCTGACACAGCACCATTAAAAAAAAAAAATCAAACACCCACCAAAGAAACCAGTTGTTTTTTAACATTAAAAAAGAAACCTCACATGGGTCAAAGGGGTTTTAGCAAAGTGCAAGTAATCTGGAGAAAGAAGATTTAAAAATAGGCAGTACCAACCCTCCTCCCTCCCCCAATATCATTCAGCAAATATGGAACCATTCAAACATTTGCTTTCATTTGTGAAGTTGAGAGGATTCAAGGACTGAAGAACGTCATTGCCGGGAAGACATCCTTGTTACCACTCCTTGCTATGGCTGTTTAATGTCTTCTGTACTGCTGAAGAAAGGACAAAGTTTTGTTTCTTGTCTGTATCTAAGATAGAGCTGCCCAGATTCTCCTGTGTGTAAAGTGGGAGGCCATTTATATTTATATTATACCAGTTGGATACCCATGCTTCGCAATGACACTATGTCATTGGTCTATGCAGGAGAAACCCAGTTCACAATCTGTTGGCTCAGTAGTGGTCAGTGACTGAAACAAATAAAGGAATATAACTTCTGACACCTTGAGTCCAGAAGCAGTTCCATAGGTAGAAAACATAGACATTTTGGTGAGGTACCAACATTCAGTACTATAAGGAGCCCCAGACTGCTACTGAGTGAAGGAGTGGAACATCTGCCAGTTTGAACAGAATGTGAGGCAACAGAGAGCTGGAATAGAGTTCTTTTCAGGTGAGGAGAGGAAGTAGAACTCCTTAGCATCAGAGCATGTTATTGCATTAAGAAATAGCAATGATCGTGGCAAAAATTGTAGTCTCAAAATTATAAAATGACAATGTCAACAGCATATAAAGAAAATTTGTATAAGATGTTTTACAGGTGGTACTTTCCCCTGACAAGAATAGCAAGAATGTTCAAGAACAAATCTGAAAAATGTTGGAAATGTCATCAGATACCTGGCTCATATTACCATATGTGGTGGACTTGTGCAGATGCTAAAAAATACTGGACTAAAATCCACACGTGGTTGGAAAAAATGACAAAAAAGCATACAATTTGAAACCAGAGATATTTTTATTGGGAATTTTACCTGAAATATATAGTGAACAATTGAAATACCTGATTGTAAATGTATTAACAGCAGCTAGGATTGTATTTGCTAAAAATTGGAAAAATAAGAAAATACCATCTCCGGAGGAAATCATTAAGAAAATATTGGAATGTGCTGAAATGAGTAGATTGACATTTGAAATCGGAGAATAAGATGATGAACATTTTTATAAAATTTGGGATCTATTCTATCAATGGTTAGACAATAAAACATGGAAATGAAATATGTAGTTTCTAAGAAAATAATAAATATATAAAGAGGGATTCTTTTCTTATTATATCTACAAAATGATTGTAGGATAGATTTGAGATGATAATATGAACTGCCATGAAACAATTTAAGTTAAATATGATTATTTCATAAAACATGAATGAATAAAAGTATAGTCAAATGATTAACAATTATATTAATGTATTTAAAACTTGACTGAAAATATGAGAAAATATACAATGTAATTGTAATTGAAGACTATGAAATGGAAGCACAAAAGAATTTGTAAACCAATCGGCACACTGTATGTATGGAAGATGGCTTGATATTTTTATGTTTTGTCTATGTTTGTTTTAAAAACCAATAAAAATTTAAAAAAAGAAAAGAAATTTTTATGATCTGATGGTCATTTTGAAAAATCCTTTCTTTGTGAGCACCTAGAAGCCAAGAGGAACATATGTGCTTAATTTCAAGTTTGTAGGCTTTATGGTTCTGGAGATTTCATGATGAGTGAGTGGTACTTGGCTTTTATATATATAGAAGATTTATTAGAAGCTACTTTAAAAATATGAGTTCCTGGTAAAACTGTGAAAAAAAGAGACGGACAACCCAGTCTCTGAAACTAAAATATATTTTGAAAAAACACCTGAAAGCATGAATAGAAGAGATGATTCCACCAGACTGTCAATCATTTGGAAGCCTGCACTCTCAAATAGAAAGATCTCCACACCACAAGCCAGGCAAACACCTGGGCAAAAACAGACTCCCTCTGATAGCTCCAGCTCAAACACACCCCAACCAGGCACCCAGATGAAACCTAGCTTCCTAATAAATGATAACCATCCATTTACTTGGAGCCAAGCTGCACTAAAAGCCTCCAATACAGGAACACAATGTTGCCAGCCAATCAAGACAAAAAAAGCCACAAAACAGACAGAAGATATTAGAAACACCAATCAAGCAGAACACACCAAACTCCAAGACCAATAAACACAGACCAAGACTCCCAACTAATCAGGATGAAGAAAAAACCATCCTGGGACAACAGGAGGCAAGCCTCAAATTTAAAACTAACGGCTGTGATAGCCTGACCCACAGATGAATTCAGTACAGAAGCCTGATGGTGGCAGATGAGATTCTGCCGAAACATTGCTACAACTTTAAAAGCACAACTATAATGACGTGGGAAAATACCCGAACAAAGCTGAATACCATACATGTAAGTACCCGCAAAAACTTAAGAAACATATATATAAATCTATATGTATAAATCTATATATATTTAATCATTTAATAAATCCTCTTATTTGGCCTTATGGTGATGCTATGATAAATTGGATGTAGCCATCAGATGAAGCCTAGCATGGCTTTAGGAACTCTTAACTCAAACTTTAGTTACATCTGGAGGAATGTCTCAGAAAAAGTTAAAATCACATGGCTCTATTCCTATTAAGATTGTACTTCAGAATTTCTTTGTCAGCCCTAAAAAGCCATCTTTTCCTAGGCTGCCACATTTTGTGCCTAGGCTTACTGTGGGAAACTGGGAAGGGGGTTGCATAGAGTGCAACCCATATAGTCACAACAACATTCCTTTCTCCGAAAGTCGTGCACCTAGAAAGGCATAACTGGGATGCATGACTAGTTGGGACTGTGGATTGACTGGACCATGTGATGGACATATGTGTGCAAAGGATGGGACTTTGACTTTCCTTTCGGTGGGGAAAACTCAGGGGACTTTCAGATTTGGGTTTTCCCAGATGTGCCAATATGACATCTCTAATAAAATATAAAGGTAAAGGTTCCCCTCGCACATACGTGCTAATCATTTCCAGCTCTAGGGGCAGTGCTCATCTCCATACAAAGCCGAGGAACCAGCACTGCCCGAAGACATCTTCATGGTCATGTGGCCAACATGACTAAACACCGAAGGCACATGTAATGCTGTTACCTTCCCACCAAAGTGGTCCCTATTTTTCTACTTGCATTTTTACATGCTTTTGAACTGCTAGGTTGGCAGAAGCTGGGAAAGTAACAGGAGCCCACTTTGTTACATGATGCTAGGGATTCGAACTGCCAAACTGCTAACTTTTTTGGTCAACAATTTCAGTATCTTAGCCATGGAGCTACCGCATCCCCAATAAAATGTAGCTTTGAGGAATTACCTACCTTGGAGTCTATCTTAGCTGGGGGTGTTACTTGGAATCCTGACATTCTTAGAGGGCAAGATGACCACCAAAGGAAAAAAAAATTAAGTATTTTAGACATCAACTACAAGCACACTGGAGATCCTATATTTCCTTCACTTCAGCTAGCACTGAATCCTGGAATCATTGCTCAATCATTATCCAAAATCCTGAATTTACAAAAATTGAGATCCAGATACTGCTTTTGTATTATTATGCAACAGACACCAAGTTTAGAAACTGTTCTGTACAAGGCAAAGTTATTTATTTTCACAGTGAATAGCATAAGACTTGTTAATTTCCTAAAGGCATGTTTAAACAACTAGCTGAGCAAGCAAAGATGTAACTTCATATCCTTCATACATCTCATTCTGTATTCTAAATTTATCTATGCACGCTTTTCATGTTTATCCGATGCTCTAAAATGATTTACTATTATCAACCAAGACAAAATCTATAATTTTCTTGCTCAGTTATTCAAAACAACCTAAAGCAAATAAGTTCCCTTCACATTTTATTTTGAAATAAAGGATTTAACGCAATAGCTTTCCTCAATTGTACTTTTTTAAAATTCAAAGAAAAGTATATATTTAATTGACTTGTTTTATCCAGATTTTCTATATTTCTACACATTTTAATAGGTCCTAGTGGTGGATTTCCTGAGCAAGAGTGATCCGATTAATGAGCTCATTATAATTCATTAAAGAGTGTTGTGTGGATAGCTGCCTACTTTAATTAGTTTTATTATGGAACAAAATTGCTTCATATGCCAAGCTCAACGACAAACACATTTGGAAAACATCAGAGTAGTAATCAGACAAAATACGGACCATTCATTAGACAACCTGTCTAAAGTCATTAAGAGCAAGAAGAATATTAAAGTGATGGACATTCCAACATTATTAAGTACATTAAATATTTTTTTACATTAAACGATTTTTCAGATCTAATGATTCTGGGACAAAATGAGGAGTCACAATTCTCAGAAAGAAATCTGCTACAATAAAGTGTTGATATGATATAGGAGTTGTTCTTTCCATAATTATAGCACATGGGACAGTAATAGCAGCTGAAAATTTAGAAGGTCACATTTATTCAAATAATAATCCCTAATGTAGCTCTTCAATGACTCTCTTCAGTGGCAAATTTAATTAGTAACTGGAAATTTAATTAGTAACTTTACCCACTCACACATGCACCTCAAAAAGTGTGCATGTATGAATTTCCCATTGTTGTGTTAGCCATTAAAAAAAAGAGGACTTCTTGAAGAATCAATTGAATCATTAAATTCTCAATCTTAAAAAATATCACAGAAAAGAGTGGCTATGCTGAAAAAGTTCAGATGTTTAAAAAGGCAGAAGATTAGAAGCTACTGGTTAAAATGAAAAAAAAAAATGATTGCTAAAATGACTTTTTTTATTTTCCTTCTGGCAAATGCACAGTTGAGTTATTCTTTATAAGACTGATGCATTCAATCAAAAGAAAGAAAGAAAAAATGTAGAAAGCTAGGTAGAAAGACAATAAAGAGCCCAAAATGAAGTTGTAGCAAGTTTAGGGGAATGTTTATTATGACTGCCTATTTTCAGAGAGAGATTTTATATATTCTAAATGTAGCTACTGATTACATGAAGGAGTTAAATCTTTAATGATCTATATGAGTGAATTTAAATTTCTTGGTAATCCTTACAGGTGGATTTTATTTTTCTTTAATTTTCCAGAAGAATTTACTTATTTAAAGAAACAAACCAGAAATCCCATTGGCGATTGAGCCCAAATATTCAAGATTGTCTTAAGCAAGTCTTTGTTGTTGTCCATGGCTATTTTGGTCTTTATTATGAATATAGAAAATAAATTTAACAAACACACACAAAGTATAGCTCACAAAAGCCCTGTACAACATACAGTGAACAATATGGATTTTCTTCAGGGGTTAGTTTCTCAGGTTTCTGACAAAAAGACAAAAAGTATAGCCAGCCCAGCCTGCGGGGCCCCTACAAAATTGTAGCTTTCATGCCATTAATTGATATCTATGAAAAGTTACTGTTGACAGCAGCAAGTATCTGAATTTGTCTTATTAAAATGTGATAGGCATGCCTTTTTACTTTGTCTCTGAATTCTTTAATATTCTTATTAGAAGAACTAGTAAAAATAAAGCCCCTCTCAAGGCAAACTTGACTGCTGGTGATTGTAAGCATGCAGCTTTCTTGGCACTTTTACAGAATAAGCTTGCCTGTGAGCCTAATTCCCCTTCCAGGGGAACCTATTTAGACTAAGTGCATGAAAACATTACATTAAGCTAATGATCTTCTATAAATCCATTTTCAGTTGCTGGGAGGTAAAAATTTCCTTGGAGTATCCCACATGAAAAAAGGAACTGTGATATCCCAAGAGCACAGTGTGCTATAAGAAACACATATCCTAGTGGAAATAGATTTGAACTTTAAAAAAAAAAAAAAAAAGTATGAGAACAATTATTTTCAAGGTGTTTTTTTAAAAAAATCCTGATTCAGATGGTTGATTTAGCTACAAGTTACAAAAACAAAAGTAGACCAAACTTTAACAGAATATCTATAAAGGTTTACCTAAAGAAGAATATGTAATTTTTCTATTTCTCATATAACAACAACAACAACAACAACAACAATAATAATAATAATAATAATAATAACAACAACAACAATAATTTGAAATATGGGAAGAAAGTTAACAAAGAAAAAAAGCTATGTCAATTTGTTCCTTATACATTATGGGATTTTCAAAGTTTATTTTCAACAGTAGATATTTTATGTTGTCCATTTGATCAGTCTGAACAGGAACACATCTGTTTCCTTTCTTTCTTTTCTTTTGGGGAGGGGTTTTTGAAATATTTTTCTTCAATTTATTAAAATTGTTAGCTCACAAGATTTGTTCTACACATGAAATTAAGTAGAAGTAAGGCATCATGCTTCCTGTCATATAAACTGTCATTCTTTTGAAAACCTGTGGTCTTCAAGATGGAATGATAATTATGTAAATGGAACTGTCATCCAGAAGACATATTAAATTTGTTTATTGTAAATCCAGCCATTTAATGGTATCTAGATCAGTTGAAGCATGTTCAATTGGGAATGCTGCAATTAGAAAAGTGGCATGTTATTTTTTTTTATTATTATTACAATAGACAGCTATGTTAACCAAACACTTTTGACCTCTAAGGAAACCCCATTCTTATTATTGATTATGGTTTTCTGTTTCACTTGTTTGAGTAACTTAGCGTGTCACCTGACATGGTGCTGTTCCATTACAACTTAAAACAAATGATTCCTAGTTCTGCCTGTTAAAAGGAGAATTCTTTTGTCGAAGAAGTAATTTTCCAAATTGCACTTCCATTGGCCTCTATTAAAGGAGCCTGTTAAATGGCTGATATGAATGTGTGTTGTTGCCTGCCATTGGCCTTTATTAATGGAGCCCATTAAATGGCTCATGAGTGTGTGTTGTCACCAAAGGGGTTATTATTATTATTTTATTTTTTTAAAATTACTTCTACATTGTGTTTTATTTTTCTGTAAGCCACGTAGAGCAGGGGTGTCAAACTTGATTTCATTGCAGGCCGCATCAGGCTTATGTTTCATCTAGGGAATGGAGGGGTTTAGCAAGGGTGGGCATGGCCAGTTCAACATCACTCATGTAGGGGGCACCTGTGGTGGCCCAAGTGCTCTGTTAATGAAAATGGAGCTGGGAGGGGTCCATGCACAGCCCTCCACAGCTCCATTTTCACTGGCAGAGGCATCACGGGCCAGTCCTTCACAGTTTCTAGGGTGGCCCATGGGTCAAATCTAAGCACTCTGTGGGTCAGATCCAGCCCGCAGGTCTTGAGTTTGACACCCCCGAACTAGAGTCAGCAAGCAAGTAGGCAGCTGTATAATTTTCCATAAAGAAACAAACAAACAAATAAATAAATCAAAGAGTTAACACAACATCCCTAATAGGATTCAATTTAAAAAAATATTTTCTTTGTTCCTATATTTGCTCCTTTGGGATATATTTTTTTTGTTTGTACATTACTCAATTAACTGATTTATAGGAGAGGTTTCTCACTGACAGTCAGTAATAGAAGGTTTCATATTTAAACTGTTAAATAAGATCACTTTTTTATGGTCTTTTATTTTCACCCACAATTATTTGCCCTGCATATAGTTCAAAAAATTATTTTCAAACAAAAGGATAGGTTTGGGGGAAGGGCTGAATTCAGTATTGAATTTTAATCATTTATTTTTAAGATGATTTCTTTCTTTTCCTCTCCTAGTTCTGGTTGCAAAATTCAGGATAGGCAAAAACAAACAAAAAAATAGTCAAGAAACATCTTCTGGAAGCTTTTACTACAGTTTTATAAGAGTGTTATCATTCCAAGACAAATAAAGAGGAAAAAAATACTATATATTTGCTGGGCAACTGATTGCTAGACAGCATTATAATTATGATAAGCATTCATTGACTTGAAGAAGGGAGTATAGTATTAGCTTTAACTCATAAATTTGTCTTGTCTTCTTTCTTAGAACAGTTATGTGCAGAAAAATCACTTAAATGTCCCGTTTCAATTAATTTTGAGAAATCAGAGGATAATTTGGACACCCTAATTATAAAGATGAAAACAAGATCTGTATATTTCATTTACATATAACCTATAATGTAGAAGTTTCTTCTTCCGTGATATTGAATCTAGCCATTACTACTTAGTGCTAAGGCTAAACCAGGCCAAGATGTTTTGTTCACCAACAAATTTATATATAGATTTGCATATATAAATGCATATAAATGCAAAATACCACTCATGCATCATCTCCAGAACCATAAAGCCTACCAACTTGAAATTTGGCATATATGTTCTTCTTGGCTTCAAGGTGCTCACTAAGAAAGGATTTTTCAAAATGACCATCAGAGCATAAGCATCACACTCTGATGTGAAGGAGTTTTATTTCCCCTCCCCATCTCAAAATAAATATGATCCAAATGCAAAACACAAGCAGAGGAATTTAAGTTTCAGTTTTACTTTCACAACAGCAAGCAGCTTTTTTATAGAACAGTTGAGCTAAAGCCCATGTCACACTGAACCAACGGACGCAAAGAGGATGTAAAACGGACAAAAAACCTTGCCACCTGTTCGAAAACGCGATGTACTCACTGCCTCCGTTTGGCTTCCTCTCTATCCATCCAGCATCCGTTTATTGATGTTTCATCCGCTCAGAAAGTTTTGGGCTGCCTAAAACTTTTGCGTGGAAAATGTATCCAGTTCGTCCATTCTGCATCCGCTACGCATCCGCTACGCATCCGCTACGCATCCGCTACGCATCTGTTACACATCCGTTATGCATCCGCTATATCCGCTAGGCATCCACTATGCATCCGCGGAACTCCATCCACCCGGACGCAGGAAGGAAGCGGAACGGACGCGGAACAGATGCAAAATGGATACCTAGCGGATGCAGAACGGAAACAAAGCGTTTAAAGCAGAAAAAAGGTTCACAGAGGGGACCTATCTCGGATATTAAGGATGTCTAGAGGATGCCTAGAGGATGCCTAGAGGATGCCTAGAGGATGCAAAGGGACACCTATACTGCCTATAAAAAGGGGGAGCAACTCGCCTGCATCTCACTTTCAAAACAGCAGCCCAGCGGTGCAGACCTCTGCAGCCTTCATCTGGCTCTTCCTCTTCCACAGCATCCAGTCATGTCCACCGTGGATTGTAACAAAGTCCTTTTGGCAGCCACCATCATTCTGCAACAGTGCGAAGCCATCTGCAGGCTCTGTGAACACTACTGCGAGAAGAAAAAGAGGCAGCCAAAAAGAGTCTGGGTCTGAAGATGGTTCGCCAGAAGAGCAGAGGACAGACTGTACAACAAGCTGATGGTGGAGCTCAAGAACGAAGACACTCGGGCGTTCCAGAACTTCATGAGGATGCCACCAGCCATGTTTGACGAAGTTGTGCAGCGGCTGACACCCAGGTTGACCAAGGCAAACACCAGCTTCAGGCCCAGCCTGGAACCTGGGCTCAAGGTGGCACTCACTCTGCGCCACCTGGCCTCAGGGACCTCCTACAGGAGCATGCAGTACGGCTGGAGGGGGCCATCCAACACCATCAGCATTGTGGTTAGAGAAGTGGTGCAGGCCATCATCGAAGAATATAAGGAGGAGCTCCTCCAGTACCCCTCCACTGAAGAAGGATGGAAGAAAGTTGCAGAGTAGTGGTATCAGAAGTGGAACTTACCACACACTGTTGGAGCCATAGATGGCAAGCACGTGGCCTGCAAATCTCCAGCCAACTCCAGTCCACTTATTTCAACTCCAAGGGCTTCTTCAGCATCATCCTCTTCGCCATGGTCGATGCTGACTACAAGTTCATGTACATCGATGCTTCAGGCAACAGCTCATCTTCAGATGCCCAGGTATACAACGCCAGTCACCTCAAGGAGGAGCTGGAACGCAACCTCATCGTGGGCTTCCCAGATCCAGAACCCCTGCACAACGACACACAAGATGTGCCCTACTTCATCGTGGGGGATGATGCCTTCTCCCTCACAACCTACCTCATGAAGCCCTACACCTCCAGACTCCTAACCCGTGAAGAGAGGATCTTCAACTACAGGCTGTCCAGGGCAAGGCGGGTAGTGGAGAACGCCTTTGGCATCCTGGCCAACAGGTTCCAGGTACTTCTCACCACCATGCAGCATTGCCCAGAGACCGTGAGGAGGATCATGGAAGCTTGCTGCATCCTGCACAATCTCATGCGCACCCGCTACCCAGTCTTGCAGAACAGGCTCGTGGATCTCCAGCAAGGCAATGGGGACATGGAGCCTGGGGAATGGAGGCAAGGGCGAAACCTGATCGACACTGAGGATGTGCAAGGCCCCAACAGAGCCTCGCATGAAGCGAAGAAGCAGCGCAACCTCCTGAGACACTGGTGCAACTCCCCAGCTGGAGCGGTGGAGTGGCAAGACAGGATGGTAGATGCTTAATGGATGCTTCCTTCAGCCTGTCTCATCACACGGATGAGATTGGGCCATGTATGTTTGGTTGGCCTACAATGAACAGGGCATTTAATAAAGAGTTGTGTTTATGTTGACATGTGTGGATAATTATTACATTATTGTTGATAATAAAGGGCCATAGGTGTGGCACCAGGGAGGGTGGACCATACAGTCCCACTATGCTTGCACTGAAGGTTTATCTATCCCACAGCTATTACCCATTCCACTGGTATCCCTGCCCATCCCACAGCTATCTCAACCCATCCCACAGCTATCTTAACCCATCCCACAGCTATCTTAACCCATCCCACAAGCATACAAAGGCTTAAACCATTTCTAAAAGTTTCCACCAAGACTTTATTAAAAAAAGAAATGAAGCAAGTATGTGAATCAAAAATAGACTTTATTAACAACAAGCTATCAGACAAAAATGAGTCTCTGGCACTCCTCTTGGTGACTCAGTCTCAGGGGTGAAGGGTGCAGGTGTTGTGGAGGTGGCTGGTGCTGGAGTGCTTGTCATCAGCTCCTCCAGCAGCAGAAGCAGCAGAAGCTCCAGCCCCAGAAGAGCGAGACTGTGCTGCAGAAGCCCCAGCAGAACCAGAGTGAGGGCCAGGGGGCAGGATGGTAGCCCTGTCCCTCTTGCCAGGGCTGGCAGCAGATGGCTGAGGCTTGCTGTGCTTTCGCATGGTTGTGGAGTTGCTGGCTGGCAGGGAGGCTGGCAGGAACCAAGGCTGGCAGCAAGGCTGGCAGGGAGGCTGGCAGCAAGGCTGGCAGGGAGGCTGGCAGCAAGGCTGGCAGGGAGGCTGGCAGCAAGGCTGGCAGGCAGACATGCAGGCAGGACAGGCAAGGCAGTCGATGTGTCTGGAAGTAGGTCTTTCCTCTGAATGGCAACCTGCTTCTGAGCTGCTTCCGTTATATCCGCGGGGCTAATGCAATGCATCCTCCTGGCATGCGTAATTAACACCAGGCATCCATTAGGCTTCCGCTGTGCATCCGCTGTGCATCCGCTGTGCATCCGCTTCATCCGCTGTGCATCCGCTCTGCATCCGCCCTTTCCGTTCCGCGTCCACTTCGCTGAGGCCCCCAGAAGCCCAGCAGATGTGCCACCCACTCCCATCCGCTCCCATCCGCTTCCATCCACTGGGCTTCTGTTCCGCATCCGCTTTGCATCCACCCTGCGTCCTCCCCGCGTCCGTGTTATCCGCTCCGGTTATGCAAATTTTTGCCCCTTTTGAGAGCGGATAACAACGGATGGAACATTTTGCTTGTCCGCTGTGTCCTTTTTGCATCCGTTGGCCAGTGTGACATGGGCTTTAGCCACACCCAGGCTTCTTACTCACACAGCAAATACTGTTTCAGTTTCAAAACATCCCTCAACTCTCTCACACATTGACAGGACGCTAGCCACATGAATACCGATGGATGCTGGTAGGCAGAGGCATAATTTCCACCCCTTATTTTCCTCCCCAAAAACTAAGCCCGACCACATAGTTTCATTAGCAAAGCACTGGTATCAAGCTAGTGACTAAATATATCAGAACAAAAGCTAGGAAAAATACAAATTTAGTCTATGAGCGGACATCTCATCCTTGTTCCACTGAAACATCTGGAAGCATGGAAATTACTATTCAACAAGATTAATCAATCTTATGATGAAAACAACAATAAGCAATGCTATTTCTGTTTGAAGGCATATCATGAGTTTAAACAAACATCATCTTCAAGACAGTACAGTACAGTACAGATCCACAGAGTCAATACATACGGAAGATGATCAACTCTCTAACTTAAAATTTATGATCTGAAGCCATTTGAGTGTTTGGTATGCATCCAACAATTCTAATATCTACAATGATGATCTAAAAAGCTGAAGTGACAGCTTCATATTATTCAGTAATTTTTCCCTCAATTAATTCTCATTTACTCCAAGGACCTATATGTGAGGCACAGACTGCTTACATAAAAAAAGAATATATCCAGTACTAATTTCATTTTAATTTATGGAAGGATAATTCTGTTTGTCTTGTCAAATTATCCTGTTTCTGCAAACAAATGTTGTATTCATCCACATACAGCAGGGAACATAGAGATAGATGCACACAGACACAAAGAATCGGTTGCAACTGATTCCCAGTCCAGATAAGAAAAATAAATACAGAATAACGATGGAAGAAATTGTCAGAGAAAAAAGAACAATGTCTATCAACTAGTAAGAAAAAGCATAAATCAGGAGCAGGCAGGCATTACAAAATAAAAGAAACAAGGCATAATGTTTCTCTCATTGTTGTACTTATCTTGGTCCCTTTATTTTTGATCATATATATATGTCAAAACAAATGTAGTCCTTTATTCCATCCCATTTCCCTTCACTGATTCTTAAATACTAAAAATACAAAAATACATTGCAGAGGGAAATGTATTGTGAGATACATAGTGGCTCTACACATCCTTGGTTGATTGTATAGTAATTACTAACTTAACAGATAATAGATAATCAGAGTTGGAATGGGATCTTGTAGGTCATCTAGTCCAAGCCCCTGCCCAAGTAGGAGACCCTACACCATTTCTGACAAATGGGAGTCCAATCTCTTCTTGAAAGTCTCAAGTGATGGCGCTCCCACAACTTCTGAGGGCAAACTGTTCCACTGGTTGATTGTTTTCACTGTCAGAAAGTTTCTCCTTATTTCCAGGTTAAATCTCTTCTTGTTCGGTTTCCAGCCATCATTCCTTGTCTGGCCTTAAGATGCTTTAGAAAATAGCTTGACCCCTCCTCTCTGTGACAGCCTCTCAAATATTGGAACACCATTATCATGTCTCCTCTGGTTCTTCTCTTCACTAGGCTAGCCATGCCCAGTTCCTGTAACTGTTCTTCACATAGTTTAGTCTCCAGTCCCCTAATCATCCTGTTTGTTCTTCTCTGCACTTTTTCTAGAGTCTTTCCAAATAAGTTTCATAATGTGCTGGGTAACTGTTACTATTGATTGATTAAGCATGCCTGTGATCTTGTATTATTGATCAATTAACTTGGGAAACCCTTAAATAATTTATTTCATCTTTACATCATCACAATCTACCACACCCTCACTGGCTTATACCATAAAATGCAGCATAAACCATGAAAATACAAAATGGCCATAAGCATAATTATCAAGCAAACAGGAGCCTATAAAAGAGCTAGCCCTCCAACATATTTTGGAAGGTAGCCTAAGAAGACCAGTTCTTGCCATAAGTGGGAAGCCATTCCAGGGGCTGGCACAGTAAGTGAAAAACATTATTGAGAATCCATCTTTGACCCTTGCAAAGTAGGAAACAATGAGCTCCTTCTTCTCCCACAACTGTAATGTTTGGACCAAACTTTATTGTGTTGACTGATGCTCAATACAATAAACAGCTGAAGAAACACCAGAGGTGCAGAAAGGAAAAAAAAAATGTGCCCAACATGGATAGAGACTCAGTTATTAATCCTGGAATAACATCAATATCATAAACCCCTCAAAATAGACAATAAGTCACTGCTCCATGATTGAAAATGTGGGTATTTTTATTTAAATATGAAAATCACCACCGCATGTGTTAATATAAACTCAAATGAAGCTTTCTTGGCAGGAAGGAATGCAGGATATTGGGATGTTATCATTCATTATACTGGTCAACAACAATTTTGCCTCATAGTATATGGGTTTTTCATGGCAAATTCAAAAATAGAATCAGATTGTTTTCTTTCAAGTTTAGTTTTCCACCCTTGTTATTTCTAAATTAGTGACACTACAGTCCTATATTTTAATATAGTTTATTCCAAGAGCACATTATACAAAAATTAGATGTTAAGTCTCACAGTTAAGTCTTTCTCAAAAGCCTTTTATGTAGGAAAATCTTGCTTTGTTCCTCAAAAGCATGCAAATGCACGCCATCTAGGAATTATTTTTCTTTTTCTTCTTAGTTTGTATTTTTCCTGTATTTTTTAAACTCTTTTTAGAGATTAAGGACTTATTTTTTTAAAAAAAAAATAAAGGTATTAAATTTGCCTAAGAATTCTAAGAAAATGCATTTACTCAGCATTCCAAAAAACAGGATTTTTTTCAATCATGCACTTTGCTATGGTTTTTGCTTGATAAGCATTTGTTTATTAAAAATGGTAATCACTTTTGGGGAAAGGATCTTTTTTATTATTCAATCAAAGTAATCACAGGTTAGAATAAAGGAGATCTCAGGATTAGGCAAGAAGAATGCTCACCTGATTGGTGTTTCCCATTCCACTTTGATCTTTGTCTAAAGACTATTGTAATGTGTGACTTTGAAATACAAAAGGAAGACTGTGTGGAGGGATGATTTCCTTCCACTCGGTTAACATTTAATAAATGTTATATATAGAGAGAGATAAAACTTCACCTGACTTGTCAAAAAACATTATGAATATATTTTTGATCAACACAAGAATTGGGCCCCTAAATTTGCAGTGTGTTCATCCCATATGTCACATATCCTTTGCCATTCCAATGATTTGGAATGAGCTGAAAGTCCATTGATCAGATTGTTATTTCTGTGGGCTCCTTGTTGCTCTCTAAACTTGGTGCTTTTCTTGCAGATGTTTCATTGTCAAATAAGGTAACATAATCAGTGCTCTTGTTATTTCTGTGTAGCAAGTGGGATCACCTCTAAAACTAGGCACGCTGTGAAATTTCCTGATTTATCATCTACAATGAGGCCAGTACCGCACAGGGATAAGTTTTTGGTACTGAAACCTCAAGAATATGTGATATCTAGTGGCAATGAATTCAGCAATACAGATGAACGCATATGAAGAACAGAAAAGTTTATAGTCTACAACTGAACCACATTTGTTGGCACAAAGGGAATCTGAATGATCTTTTTTGTGACATGAATTTGTCTAAGAAGCAAGATGAACTTTTAGGTAAAGCATTAAAGGCCTGGAATTGTTTCCATTATAAGGAAGTTACTTTGTTTTTGTTTTTAGTCATACCACGATGAATGTAATTCTTTTCTCAAGAAGATGGATGGTACTTTATAAAGACATAAAGGCTCAGTTACAGAAAGTCTTGGTCAAGAACACAATGTAAATGTGTGGCACTTGTTCATGACTCTTGCAAGTTACCTTGAAAGTTGTCTTTCCTGATAATGGAAGAAGATTATTGCCTGTACCATTAATCCATAAGAGAGTTATATGAAAACATTAAACTACTTTTGGAAAATGCCCACTATGTAAAATATAAATGGAATATCTGTGGAGATCTGAAGGTCATTGCACTTCTGTTCAACACACAATTTGAAAACACAATATACAGACTCCAAAAAGCAAAATAAAAACAAACAAACAAAGAATCCTAATCCAATTCTAATTTTTCTTATTGAACATCAGAAAATAAAATATATACATGTCTGACAATGCTACGGAATCTTTATTTTAAATTCTCAATACAGCTATTTGAACACATGATACATACCTGTGTCTTATTGCCATTTTAGTGTAATTTCAATTGATTAACAAGCCGCCACCAGACTTGTATCACTATGCAGCCTCTAGTAAGTGAATAGGTCCTCCTTATTATGGCCTATCTAATTGCATCTCTTGTGTTAAATTTAAATTGGAATTCTTTCATCCCCGCCACATGCCTTGAATTTAGAATAGAACAGAGCTAGAAGAGACCTTGGAGGTCTTCTAGTCCAGCCTCCTGCTCAAGCGGGAGAACCTATACTAGTGGTGGCTAACCTTTTTGAGCTCCTGTGCCAAAAACTGCATGCACACTCATGTGCCAGTATCCATAAGGCAATGCGCACCCCCCCCATGGCCCCTATGCATGAGTGCACAATCCCTCCCTGCACCCCCTTATCTGCACTGTGCCTTACAGCTGATTTTCAGCCAGTTTGAGGCCTTTTTCGGACTCCCAAAGACTTGAGAAAGGCTTCTGCAGGCTTTTCAGGATTTTCAGGCTGAAAACTAGGCCTATTTCATCACTTCCGGTATTTTCAGGAAAAACGGGAAGTGACAAAACGGGGCTAGTTTCAGCCTGAAAAGCCTGCAGAAGCCTGCAGAAGCCTTCCTCAAGCCTCTGGAAGTCCGAAAAAGATCTCAAACTGGCTGAAAATCAGCTATGAGGTGCATGCATGCACAGTGAGGTAAGTTTGCCTGCAGCTCACATGCTGGCACAAATGGCTCTGCATGCCACCTGTGGCACGCATGCCATAGGTTCGCCATCACCGACCCATACCATCTCAGACAAGTGATTGTCCAGTCTCTTTTTAAAAACTTCAACCAAAGTACAAAGTCCATACAGATCTTCAAGAATTAGTCCAAACAGAACAAACGACTTTGCTTCCTACAAAGGTTTCATCACCTTTGCCTGTCCTTTATACATTATGAGAGGGATAATCACCTCCAAGCCTTTCTCCTGGGTCACCCCTTTTGTCTCAGCTGCTCTTGCCTTCTAGCAGCTCTGTGTACATGCCCACTGGGAACAGGCTCCCCTTGTTCCTCGGCCTCATTGCTGCCAGACTCCGGAGGCTCTGGTGTCAGCATGCCACTCCCCGATGGTCCTGGTCCCATCTTTGCTTCAGATGCAGGACCCTCATCCAAGTCCTCACCAGACTCCCTGACTGTCCCCATTCTTCCCCACTGTCCGATTCTGCTGCCATCTGCACAGGCTATGAGTGAACCACAACACATGCATGTTTTATGGAGGAAATGGACAATACACCTCAAATTGTAGACATTACCCTGACTCTCAGATTATATTGTTCACAGAAAACATAAATAGTATTAGCATGCTAAGAATCAAATTTGATAGAACAAATTCCTTTTGAGTCCCATCATTCCAGTGAAGTGTGATGGGACAATCTTAAGATCATTGTAATATTTAGAGGTGAGTCTAATTTTTATTGTTTCTACTCATCTCTTTTTCCTTTCATGTTATGTCTGGTGTAGATTGTAAACCTCAGGACAAAAACTGTATCTTTCAATTGGTCTGAAAATTTTAACAGGTCTTCTTAAGCTGAAGCATGTAATATAAATGATTTAAATAAAAATAAATAAATGCATGGGAGAAGTGTGTAAGTTGGCTTGAAGTTCCAAAGAAAAAGAAAAAAAAAGCAGAAGGAGTTTAGGAAACGATGAAAGAGAAGTATCCCATAGTTTCTCTTGATATTTCTACGCAGAAATTTTCTTTATTATTAATAGAGTTATTTTATTGTCTCTGAGGAACAGAATTGGCTAGGCTAATTACTGGCCTGAGAACAAAGTATCCAAGCTAATAAAAGTTGCAGAGAAGGATCAGTTCCCTCAAACAGTTATAAATCAAACAACTTGTGTCATTTCAAATATCTATTAAAAGAAAGTCAATGTGAATTAAAATGCAGAATTGCTTAAGAATCTATTAAACCTCAGGGGAAAATCATCTGTTGACATCATTCAGAAAAGAGTATACATGATTAAAGTGGCCAGCTTTATATTATCTAACTCAGTTACTATCCCTACTTCATTTTTACTGTACAATAAAATTTTAAGATGGTAGAAATCAGACATGGAGACCTGGCAACATTTAAAAATCGTGATGTGATATGCAGATATTCTGTCTTTAGATTTAGATTTCTGTTTCATAAATGCATGACCCAACTTTCTTGTTTTGTTTATAATTTTGTTTATAATTCACAATATTATTATGTTGTGTTGTGTTGTGTTGTGTTATATTATTATTATATTTATTATATT
>BLBF01000026.1:28902416-28914573 GCA_015471245.1 Laticauda colubrina
ACCTAGCTAAATACTTAGCAAAACAACTACAGCCCCATGCTGAAACCTCAGCTTCATATGTACAAAACTCATACCACTTCTTAGAAATGATCAAAGATCTACACGTGGAACAAAAAGATCTGCTTGTAAGTTTCAACGTGGTGTCACTATTCGCTCAAGTCCCGATAAAAGAAACTCTTGAAATCATCCAAAATGAATACCAACCAGCTAAACACCTCATGGAACTAACAACACTGCTTAACCAACACATATTTCATATACAAAGGACAAAGATACAAGCAAATTGAAGGAGCCCCTATGGGATCACCACTGTCACCCGTCATTGCAAACCTGTTCATGGAAGAATTCTATTGATGTGATGCCTGTGTAGTATCTTACTGATTTTGACTGTAGTACCTCTTATGTAGGGCAGGACAGCTGTTCCATAGGTCTGTTGATCTTCTAGGTCTCTATTCTGTCTTAGTGTGTTTTTGTGGATCAAGCTGGTGATTTTGTTTTTGTGGAAGCCATTGGCTGTCAGCACTTTAGTCAGGGTGCATAGTTCAGTTTTTATGTGTCTTGTCTGCCAGGCGTTTGGTTCTGGTGATTAGTGTTTTGGCCACGGAGTTTATCTGGGCTGGGTGGTGGTGGGATTGGGCGTTGAGGTAGCGGTTTGTAGTAGAGCAACGGATAATGACTGAGGTGGACACAGAACAACAGGCAGGAACCTTTATTGAAAAAACAAAGGGGTTGCTGTGACTGCTGGGCTAACAAGCAGTCAGCTAGCGGCAACAGATGATGCCGTTTGACAGTGCTTTATATAGCCAGCTGTCAAATGGCATCAATCAATCAGAATATGTCCGCGGTCCCACCAGGAACCAGAGGAGAGAACTTTGCAACAACGCAACACTCCTTTCCCCCGGCAAGGAGCATGCGTAGTCCCGCAAGTAAGCTGGCCGTCTTCTCTGGTGGTCGGAACATCGCAGAACAGGGGCTTCTGTTTGTTGGTCGAAGTCCTCTGCTTCAGGGGCCTCTTCGGAGCTGGTTACCGCAGGAGCTTCCTCCTTTTGAGCTGTTGATGGGTTGTCAGGCACTGGAACAGGTAGGTGCCTCTGTCCACGGCTCTCCCGGGTGTCCTCAGTCGGCAGCGGCAGGCTCTCATCGGTTGGTAGTAGACTCAGGTCGGTGGGTGGTAGACCGGGTCCATCAGCGGCCACTTTCCAACGCCTCCTCAGCTGGTCGATGTGTCTGTGCCAGGTACGACCATCTTCCAGCAGCACCTTATATGACTTAGGCCCTGTCACAGCTATGACCTGTCCTGGCACCCATAAGGGGTGGCCTGCATAATTGCAGGCATAAACCAGGTCATTTAAAGCAAAATCCCTAGGCTGGCTGTCAGACCCAAGAGGAGTCACTGGGGCGTAGTGGGGGTGCGGCCTGTCCAGGGCAGTCCTCAAGCGCCTACCTATAAGGAGTTCAGCTGGGGACCTATTGGTAGTGGCACAAGGGGTTGTATGCTGGTGTAGCAAAAATCTGGACAATTTAGAGTGCCAGTCACTTTGGCCAAATCTCCCTAGGGCTTCTTTCACTGACCAAACAGCCCTTTCAGCCATTCCATTGCTAGCAGGGTGAAAAGGAGCTGTGAGGGCATGCCTGACCCCCAGGTTGGCTAAATATAGTTCAAATTCGCAGGAGGTAAATTGGGGCCCATTATCTGACACTACTGTGCATGGGATGCCATGTGTCACAAATAGCCTGGTTAGGGCCTTGGTAACTTCAAGGGTGGTTGTTGTGGGCAGCAAGGCCACATCAGTCCATTTTGAGAAGGAGTCTACTATTACTAGAAATGTATGCCCCTGCATTGGGCCCACCAGGTCAATGTGCAGCCTGGACCAAGGGGCTCCCGCGTCCTCCCACTTCCCAGGGGATGCAGTTGGTGGGGCAGGTCTGGTTGTCTGACAAGGCTGACAAGTGCTAATCCAGCTGGAGATCCGGGCATCCATGCCAGGCCACCAGACATAACTACGGGCCAGGGCCTTCATTCTAATGATGCCCAGGTGGCCTTTATGCAGGAGCTTCAGAACTGAAGCTTGCAATGAGGAAGGAATGACCACCCTTGTTCCCCACAATAAACAACCCTGGAGAGATGACAGTTCCAGCTGGCGTGCCTTGAAGGGCAGGAACTCAGGGGAATAAGGGACATCTGGCCACCCCCTTCCCACCCAGTCAAGGACTTGGGCAATTACCTTGTCCCTTGAGGAATGGTAAGCAATATCAGAAGCTGTAATGGGCAGATTGAGTTTGTTGAATTCGAACACAGCATGGATTGGTGCAGGATCTTCAACTAGAACCAGCAATGGGCAGTGGCTGAGAGCATCAGCGTGTGCGAGGTTTTTTCTGGGTCTATGGGTCAGTTTGTATGAATAAGCAGCCAAAAACAGAGTCCATCTGGTCATCCTTGGGGATAGAATCTGAGGTGTTTGTTTATCAGCAGACATAAGGCCTAGCAGAGGCTTGTGATCTGTGATTAGTTCAAAATGATGGCCATAGAGGAATTCATGAAATTTCTTTACTGAGGCGACTGCAGCCAAAGCCTCTTTGTCTATCTGGCTGTAGTTGCGCTCAGCTGAAAAAAAGGTTCTGGAGAAGAAGGCAATGGGTGCCTCAGAGCCATTTGGCAGTCTGTGACTAAGAACAGCCCATATACCAAAAGGGGAAGCGTCTGCAGCAAGAACTAATGGAAGATGCTGGTTGAAATGAATTAAAACTGCTTTAGAGGTGATCAAGGATTTGACAGAGTGGAAGGCATGGGCTTCCCTAGGTCCCCAACACCAGGGGGACTTTTTGTCCAAAAGTCTATGTAAAGGCTCTGCGATTGAAGCTTTGTGAGGGAGGAATGCAGCATAGAAATTGAGAAGGCCTGGAGCTTGGTTTTGTTGGTAGGAGTAGGTGCCTCGTGGATGGCCCTGACTTTAGATTCTATAGGGTGTATGCCAGAGGCATCAATTCTATAGCCCAGAAAATCAACTTGCTTAGTGGCAATGGTGCATTTGTCTTTCTTAAGTTTGAGGCCGTTTTGCCTGAATCAATCTAGAACTGACCTTACTCTTTGTAACAACTGAGGTTTGTCTGTGGCTGAAATTAAGATATCATTGAAATAGGGGACTACCTCTGGGAGATCTTGAAGTAGCCTCTCCATCAGGGACTAAAATATCCCAGGGGCTACACTCACGCCGAACTGAACGCGTCTGCACCTAAAAGCTCCCCTGTGAGTTACTATTGTCTGCAATTCTGCTGTGTGGTCATCTACAGGGAATTACTGGTATGCCTGGGACATATCCACCTTTACAAAAATAGACCCAGGTTCAAAAGAATGGAAAAGGTGCTGAATGATGGGAACTGGGTAAGCACTGATTTGGAGATGTCTATTCAGGGAAATTTTGTAATCAGCACATATCCTAATGCTACCATCTTTTTTAAGAGGAATTACTATGGGGGTTTCCCATTTAGCAAAATCTGCAGGTTCTAAGACTCCTTGTTTGATTAGTTTGTCAAGTTCCTTATCTAACTTAGGACGGATTGCAAAAGGCACTCTATGAGGTTTCAGGTGTACAGGAGTCGCTTGAGGGTCTACAGTAAATGATATGGGGTGCCTGAGTAACATCCCAAATCTTCGCTGAATACATCAGCATAGTCTTTGAATAGGGAATCTACTTCAGCATTTAACACAGAGTGGATGCCTGTTATATTTAGGCCAAGGGCAGGGAACCAATCTAAACCCAGTAAACTGGGGAGAGCACCATCCACTATAACAAGAGGCAAGTGGCCTTTAAAAGTTTTGAATTGAACGAGGAACTTGCCTTTCCCGAGGACAGGAATATTCTTGCCTTGGTAATCTCACAAAGTCAGGTGGCAGTCAAGGAGCTTCTTCTTTGGAAAGCTGGGTAGCAGCTTTTTGAGGGTGTTCCATGAAATAATGGATAGAGCAGATCCTGTATCCACCTCCATCTTGTAAGGTTTACCTTCTAAGGAGACAAAAATACTGATTTTGTTAGAGCTGTTGTTGGATTGATTGAAGTGGTAACAGGTATAGCAGTCTTCCACTTGCCTTTGAAAGATGGGGTTTGGCTGAGGTCTCTGAGTAAAGGTTTTTCCAGCTTGGCAGACCCTTGCTAAGTGACTGTTCCTCTGGCAACTTAAACAGATGGCATTCCTGAACCTACAGGATGCTCTTAAGTGATTTCCTCCACAGCTTAAACAGATGGGTTGCTGCCGGAGAGAAAAACTAGCTTTTGACTTTGAGTCTTCTGGAAGGGGTATCTGTTGTCTAAGGCGATTTACAACAGCTGAATCCTCAGAGTCCTCATCAGGAGAAACCTCATCAAAATGGACTGTTGAGCTATTCTGTTTGATTGTGTTTCCCTGGATTTCAGCTGCAGATTGAGCAGAAAGCTCAGCAGCCTGAGACTCTTCAATGGCTATTGCTAGGGTTAGGCCTCTTTTGGCTAATAGCCGCCTTTGCAGCCTTAAGTCTTTAACCCCACACACTATTTGGTCTAGGAGCATATCCTCTAGATAATCCCTGAATCCACAATGTAAGGCAGCAGACCTCAAAGCAGCCATGTATTCACTGATAGTCTCTCCTTCACCCTGAACTCGCCTCCTAAAGGCATGTCTCCTAGCAATCTGTGAGGGCTTGGGTGAATAGTGATTAGAGAGGATTTCTTGAAGCTCCCCCCAAGGGACTTCTCTGACAGGTCATGGGGCTACCAATGCTGTGGCAGTGTCAAACACTGCAGCCCCACAAAAGCTGAAGAAATAGGACTTTTTTCTATGGGCTGAAGCTTCAGTGAGGTCTGTAGCATCCAGGAAGCAGTCGAAGTGGTTCCTATAGGATTCCCAAGTCTCTGTCGCTGGTCTAAATGGTGGGAATGCAGGGGTTGAAGACATCTCTTCTCAGCGATGACAGTCTATTCGGCTAGGAAGTTGAATTTCACGCTTGCGAAATGGCGTCAGCGGCTTGTGACAGTCAGCTCGTAGTGGCTTCAGCTCTTTGCTTAGTGACTCTGGCTCTTTAACAGTGACTGTGCTCAGCTGTGTTGTCCAGTCGCCTCTTATTTGTATCCCGCCCTCGTCGCCAGTGTAGTAGAGCGGCGGATAATGACTGAGGCGGACACGGAATAACAGGCAGGAACCTTTATTGTGAAAACAAAGGGGTTGCCGCGACTGCTGGGCTAACGAGCAGTCAGCTAGCAGCAACAGCTGATGCCGTTTGACAGCACTTTATATAGCTGGCTGTCAAATGGCATCAACCAATCAGAATGATCCGCACTCCCGCCAGGAACGCGGACCAGAGGAAGAACTTCGCAACAACGCAACACGGGTGGTGTGTGTTTTCTTCTGGTATACGGTGTGTCCTAATGTGCCATCTGTTCTTTTGTAGATTAGTACATCTAGGAATGGTAGTTGTTTGTTTATTTCTGTTTCCATGGTGAACTTAATTTTGGGGTGTGTGCTGTTTAGGTGTGTTAGGAAATTGTTTAGGTTTTCTTTTCCATGGGGCCAAATCACAAATGTGTCATCGATGTATCTTAGCCACAGTTTGGGTTTGTGGGTGGCATTGGCCAGGGCTCTGGATTTGAATTCTTCCATGAACAGGTTTGCAATGACGGGTGACAGTGGTGATCCCATAGGGGCTCCTTCAATTTGCTTGTATCTTTGTCCTTTGTATATGAAATATGTGTTGGTTAAGCAGTGTTCTGTTAGTTCCATGAGGTCTTTAGCTGGTTGGTATTTATTTTTGATGATTTCAAGAGTTTCTTTTATCGGGACTTGAGTGAATAGTGAAACCACGTCGAAACTTACAAGCAGAACTTTTTGTTCCACGTGTAGATCTTTGATCATTTCTAAGAAGTGGTATGAGTTTTGTACATATGAAGCTGTGGTTTCAGCATAGGGCTGTAGTTGTTTTGCTAAGTGTTTAGCTAGGTTTGCCATTACAATGGAACAGCTGTCCTGCCCTACATAAAAGGTACTACAGACAAAATCAGTAATATACTACACAGGCATCACATCAAGACTGCCTTCAAAACAGATAAAAAAAGAGCAGCCATCCTTAGAAATCCCAAAGATAAAATTGACCTGGAAAACCAAGGCATATACAAAGTTCCCTGTGCATCATGCCCGGCCACATACATTGGACAGACCAATAGAAGAATAAGTACCCGCTTGGATGAACACAAAAATGCAGTAAAAAAGCTGGAACACACCTCCTCACTAGTCCAACACATGAAAACCACAGGTCATAACATCAACTTCAATGGCACCAAAACCCTAGCCACTATAGAAAATCCCAGCCACAGAATCATCAGAGAAGCCATAGAGATTGAAAAAAAGACCCGAAAGCATGAATAGAAGAGATGATTCCAGCAGACTGTCAATCATTTGGAAGCCTGCACTCTGAAATAGAAAGATCTCCACACCACAACCCAGGCAAACACCTGGGCACAAACAGACTCCCCCTGATACCTCCAGCTCAAACACACCCCAACCAGGCACCCAGATGAAACCTGGCTTCCTAATAGATAACAGCCATCCTTTTACGCGAAGCCAAGCTGCACTGAAAGCCTCCAATACAGGAACAGAGTGTTGCCAGCCTATCAAAGCCACAAAACAGACAAAAGAAACCAGAAACACCAATCAAGCAAACTCCAAGACCAATAAACACAGACCAAGACTCCCAACCAATCAGGATGTAGAAAAAAAAACATCCTGGCACAGCAGTAGGCTAGCCCCAAATTTAAAACTAACGGCTGTGATAGCCTGATCCACATACGAACTCAGTACAGAAGCCTGATGATGGCAGATGAGATTCTGTTGAAACGTTGCTACAACTTTAAAAGCACAACTCCAATGACGTGGGATAATACCCGAAGGAAGCTGAACAGCATACATGTAAGTACCCACGAAAACTTAACAAAACAAATATATACATACATACATACATGCATACATACATACATATGTAAAACGGTTGCTGGAATTGGAACTGTGTATGTCTGGTTTAATGAAAAGAAGGATTAGGGGTGACATGATAGCAGTGTCCCAATATTTGAGGGGTTGCCCCAAAGAAGAAGGAGTCAAGCTATTCTCCAAAGCTCCTGAGGGCAGGACAAGAAGTAATGGTTGGAAACTAATCAAGCAGAGATCCAACCTAGAACTAAGAAGAAATTTCCTGACAGTTAGAACAATTAATCAGCCAAAAATTTGGCCAAGTTGATTCGCCAAATAACTCCTGTTACTGCCATCATAAAAGCATGAAATGCAATTATTCATGTATTTATTTTTATCCCACATTCATTGTTTATAAATAACTATATTCACAATTCAGTGGTTCAGGATTGATATAATCCCTTGTTGGAATTCTCTGACCACCTCCTCTTCCTCCTCTTAATCTTATTCTTATCCTTCAGCATTAATTTCTTAGCAAACAACATCAGGAGTTTTGAAAAACTGAGTTTCATTGGTTAGGAAGGATTGTAAATCTTTGTCACCCAAGTAAATAACCTACCATGAACAAAGCATAAATCAGAACCACACAGAACTATAATGCCATCCCTTTCAAAAATTTGGAAAATAGACAGGACAGATGTACATCTAACTTCTGCCCAAGGTTGCAGTTCAAAGACAATGGCATACAGGATTCCTTAGGCACGGACATAAAGGGCAGGGCAGTAGCTGGCATCCAAAACTTTATTTCCCCATCCCTTGTGCTAAATCTGCTGGCTTGATTCACAAAGTAGAATTTTGAATTCTGCTGCAATGTACAGATAGTAAGGATAATATGCATCCTCTTGTACTTCACACTTTGCTTGTGATTTTCTGACACAGTGAGATGTTTAGTCCATCTCCTAAAGCCATTTCTCTCTTCCTTCCATTCAGAAAAGCATGAACGGAAATGTCCAAATGCCATTTTATTTGGTCTAGAGGACATCTAGACAATGATGATATCACAACTGTCCGAAACATCATCAGTGATTATCAAACATCAACCATCTCCCCTGATGAAATATTTGACATTTCCCGCATTGGCCAAGAGCTCAAAAACAGAGACGGTTCTGTGGCCCCATGCTTCTGCAGGGTCATTTGCAAAAATGAATCAAGCACACGTAAATTCATTTATACTATAAATTGACTTGCCAAAAGCAACACCAACCATAAGAACCTCCATTCTCACCTTGACCTAACCATACAGCAATGTGCCCACTCCCATGTACTCCACACTGAACTCAAAAACGTCTAGACAATGGAGAGAAGGACCTGTACACTGACTACCATGCTGACTGTATCAAAAGTAAGTCACACAACCCGCAACTCAGCTTTAACCTTCAACCACAACCCTACATCAACCAATCCACATCACCCAAGACTAGGCACGCACACCCCTAACTACCTCAATTCCAACTACTGCTGGCCTTAAATGCCAAGCTATTCAATACAAGAAGCCTTGTGAAAAAAATACCTGAATTTCTCCTCTTACAAAATATGGCTAAATTCAACATCAAATTTGTCTGTGAAACATGGCTCAACGCATCTCTCCCTGACTCCATTAACACAGTAAGAGACGACCATGTTTACCAATCAGATCATGAAATTTGTAAATGAGGTGGTGTTGCTATCTTCTATAAAAAGTCCTTACATCTAAAAAACATCCAAGTTACCCAGGAGCTTGCTCTCCCTGACACCATCATCTGTGAACTATCCTTAAATATCACATTTTGATTCTTACTTTGTTACAGAGCACCTGATTATGACATCGAACATGTAAACAAGCTAAATTCACTACTAACATGGGCAACATCCTGACCACACTCTTTTATCTTTCTTGGTGACTTCAATCTACCTCATATTGACTGGAACCTAAATGAATGTATAACTGAATCCATACATGCAACCTTCTACAATGCTGTAACAAATCTGGGACTGGAACAATTAGTAACCAACAACACTAGATTAAACAATTGCCTCGATCTCATTTTCTGCAATAGTTTGAATTTAATTTACAGAATACAAACTAAAGAACAAATTAAGGAATGCTTTTCCAGCAGTGACCACAATATGTTTGACTTTTGTGTCAATATACGCCCACACAAAAATCATTACAATGACGTAATCCCCAATTATAACTTCAAAAAAGGCAACTATGATCTTATAGACAACGATCTCTCATCCCTTGATTGGCAATCTCTATTCACTGGATGCAATACTGTTGAAGACCATTATAACATATTTTTACTTGAAGTCAAAAGAGTTATCAAACTACATGAACCAACAACAACTCCCAAAACAAACAAACAAACAAATAAAAAATAGATTACCCATAACAATAAGAAAACTTCAATCCAAAAAGAGATCACTCTGGTGAAAAAATAAATCTGGTCACGTTGCCAATTTTGAAAGCCGATACAAAAATTTATGCCACCAGATAAAAACTGAATGCATCAATTATCACATTAAACAAGAGGAAAACCTTCTATGCACCAATTCCACCTGTAGTTTTTACAATTTTGTAAACAACAAACTGAAAGACTCAAGGTCCATCCCACCCCTGATAGGACCTAATGGTAAAGACTGCAACGACAACACCATTAAAGCCAATCTCTTTAACACATTCTTTGGCTCAGTATTTGTAAACAGCAATGGATCATGTCCAGTATTTCCTAGCTGAACTACAGACAGCTACAAGGATCTAATACAAATCGATTTTACAGAAGACAATGTTGAAAAAGCACTACGCAATCTCAAACCATCTATATCTATTAGACCGGATGATATATGTGCCTACTTCTTAAAAAAGCTATCCACTGCCATAACCGAACCTCTAAGCATAGTCTTTGAAAAATCTTTCAGGACCAGCTCCTTGCCTAACCTGTGGTCACAAGCCACAGTCATCCCCATCTTCAAAAAGGGAGACCCCAGCCTAGTTGATAATTACAGATCAATCTCCTTATGCTGCGTCACCTGTAAAGTCATGGAATCAATTATTAATGAATCCATTATCCTCCACTTAGAGACAAACAACCTACTCTCCAATAAACAATTTGGTTTCAGAAAAAACTATCCTGTAATCTGCAACTCTTACACTGCGAAAGCATCTGGACTACACAACTTGATCAGGGCGAAACAATAGACGCAATCTACATAGACTTCTGTAAAGCCTTTGATTCAGTGGTACACGATAAACTACTCCTAAAACTAAAATCTTTTGGTGTCTCTGGACAATTGCATAACTGGATAGAAGCATTCCTGTCAAACCAACAACGAATGGTCAAAATTGGGAGCGTCCTATCAAATTCTGTACTTGTCAATCGTGGTGTCCCCCAAGGCAGTGTTCTAGGACCAACCCTCTTCATATTCTACAGAAATTACCTCTGTGATCATCTTAAGAGCAACTGCATTCTCTTCACTGATGATGTAAAGCTGTTCAGTACCACAGACAATACTGCTACTGTATCAGAATGGTCAAACAAATGGCAACTTCAAATCTCAACAAATAAATGCTCTGTCTGACATATTGGCAAAAAATAAATAAATCAGAAAATAAGATACAAACTGAATAGTCAAGACCTTGTTGATGATCCAAGCTCTGTAAAGGACCTTGGAATACTCATCTCTAATGCTCTAAGTGTTAGAGCCCATTGTAACTACATAGCCAAAAAGACATTAAGCATACAAAACATTTGCTAGACCAATACTCGAATACAGCTCATCAGTCTGGAACCCACATGACATATCTGATATTAGCACAGTTGAGAAAGTCCAGAAATATTTCACAAGAAGAGTTCTCCACTCCTCTACTCGTTGTAGAATACCTTATGCCACCAGACTTGAAATTCTAGACCTAGAAAATCTTGAATTACGCCGTCTTTGATCTGATCTAAGTATGGCGTATAAAATCCTACATTGCAATGACTTACCTGTAAATGAATACTTCAGCTTCAACCATAACAACACAAGAGCACACAATAGATACAAACTCAAGGTAAACTGCACTGGACTTGATTGCAGGAAATACGACTTCAGCAACAGAGTGGTCAATGTCTGGAATACTTTACCTGACTCTGTGGTTTCTTCCCCAAACCCCAAAAACTTTAACCTTAGACTCTCTACTATTGACCTCACCCCTTCCTAAGAGGTCTGTAGGGGGCATGCATAAGCGCACCAATGTACCTACCGTCCCTGTCCTATTGTTTCTTTTATTTTTCTTATATGTACCCATTTCATGTATTCATAACTATGTATATACTTATACCTATTATCTTGTAAGCGATTGACAAATCAAATAAATAAATCAAATAAATAAAAGAGAAAAGATTCCTAAGATCTCACAAACTTGACTTTCAGAGCACATGACAGATATAAAAAGCAAACGGCTGGAACAGAAGACCTAACTCCTAAATCAATTATAACTACTCCTCCCTCACTTGAAAAAAAATCACTCTTAAGAAATATTGGAAAATGCATAATACTTTATATGTACTTTTTCCTTGAATGTTCATATAAACCTTTGTGGATACACCAGAGTTCTCATTACTTATACCGAAACTTTTAGACTTTGTAAACTTTTGAATAAAAGTTCAGTCTCTGAGGTGGTAGGGTATGAAGCAAAACATATTCAGAGTTCCCTCTTATTAAAGAACACAATGACTATTGGGCATAACAGGGTTGGAAAGTTCATATAGTTGCAAATCTCTCATGCTTACATTCTGTTTGAGCATTCTACTCTTCCATGCTTCTTTTATCTGTTGGTCACCCTTCCTGAATGACAAATTAGTAATATGAGTAAAATAACTAGGTAAGATTACTTGGGTGTATTGTGTTCAGTTATCCCTTCCAAGGCAGCTGTGCTTGGTAAAGTCAGAACTTCTGGTGTTTAGAAAGCAGTCTTGGTGTGGCAAAGTCACTGGAAGCAGGATGCTGTAATGCCTAAAATGTTGGATTAGGACCAGGGAGAACTGATTTGGTCCACTTTGAGCCAGAGAAGTTCACTTGGTTCTCCTTCTTAACCCAACCTATTCCATAGAGTATTGGAGTGGAAGAAGAGAAAATTATCTATCTATCTGTCTGTCTGTCTGTCTGTCTGTCTGTCTGTCTGTCTGTCTGTCTGTCTGTCTGTCTG